>JAQQZR010000013.1:3587566-3599866 GCA_030068235.1 Notoglanidium macrostoma | reverse complement strand
CCCAGGGTGTACCCCGCCTCTCACCCCAAGATGCTGGGATTGGCTCCAGCTTCCCCGCTACCCAGACGGATAAAGCGCTATAGATAATGGATGGATGGATGGATATAGTATATATAAAAATAAAGAAAAAAACATTGAATTAGAAGGTGTGTCCAAGCTTTTGACTGGTAATGTATATGCAGTATATCCCTGAGGAGGAAAAACTCCCTGAGACTCCAAGATGAAGAAACCTTGAGAGGAACCAGACTCAAAAGGGAACCCATCCTCATTTGGTGGCACCAGATAGTGCGATTACAACTAACACACTTCTGTTATAGAGTCAAAAAAAAGTACAGTTACATAATTCAGTATAGTTGAACATAACATCTATTCTGTCTCAGCTGAGGCACTGAGGGAGATTTGAATGCAAGACTGTTTGTGGTAATTTAAGTCCTACGCCATTGTAGCAGATCCGCTCATGTCAACAGCAGTCCAACGCAAGTTCTAGGTGTACTCAAACGGAAACCTGTCGTGTTCTGTGGGATTATAAATCATTACTAAACTTGTAAACCTGTTTAACATCATTATGATCAATTTGTGTATTGCCGCGTGCTATAGTGTTTGTTAAGCGTTAAATGTAATTTCATGCTTTGCGGTACTGGAATCAGAGTTATATTCAAATGAGCACTGTAAGAAAGCACAGCTTTTAAAATGATCACTTTGGACTGATGATTGCAGATCAGGTTTCCGTAGGGCTTCATAAATAAATGAATGCAAGCCTGTATTTTAATATGTTACAGCACGTAGCAGAGTCGCATAATGGCAGTTCGCTGCTTTTGTCCGTATCACACGGTCCTGAAACGAAGACCTAAAATATTGAATTATTCAAGAATAAATAATGAGGTTTTATTTTACGTTTGAACAAAAATTTGCTTATAATTAGACTTTTACCTGGACTGTAGGTACGCAAGACAAGCTCTTTCTGTTGGATGTCAATAACACTTAGACCTTTCTGGACTGTAATCCTGGAAATTGTTTATACAAGTATGTATTGTTCAGGAGAGATAATAATGCTAGAGGTGTGTTCAGGATATGGATTTATCCTGTGGCATTCACGTTTATTACATTATTCTCATCGATCAGTTTAAACGATTATACAGTTGCTATACGTTCAGCCAGGGTCCAAACGGCAATCAGCTACGCAATTACAAAATGATTTGGAATACTCCAATTTGGAGTAAAGATTCAAAATAATAATTAGAAGGACACTCTGAGTGCGCAGGCCTCTGCCAAGGACGGTAGTCAAGACTTCTATGATATGCAAAGCTGCAACCACAACCACTTTATCTGTCTGGATATATTTCCAATGGAGACATCGTATTCCTACATTGGCTATGTTTTGTTACTTCTTATACTGTGCCACTGAGTTTCATGTAAATTGGTGTGGTAGGTTTTGCACCATCCTGCTTACAGACAAACAAACAGACAAACAAACTGCACTGGAAGCATAACTTCCCTGGCGGAGGTAATTATACAACAGTTAGTTCCAGTCCATTAATTTGATTGGTGGAGTGGCGGTCCTAGAGCGCTGATATTTCGCATGACGGCACTGGGACGTTTCACTGTGTGTATCACTCTGTGTCCTCAACATAAAATTCCACTTCTAGTTAGAAACTTATCAGTCAACATGGCAAATGATAGAAAGAAGGGACGACAATTTTACCGGAAGCACCTTCAGTGGAAATCAACGTGAGCCTACGACCGAATCACCGCTGAGCTGATATCAGGTACAACAGCACAACCACGAGTGTTGTATTGCTTAAATATAAACAGAATGTCTTTACTGAAAGTAGTATGGACGTAGAACATTCCCTTTCAGAAATAAATAAATCAATCAGATTTAGCGCCCTCAAAGCTTCTTCGATTTGTTCCTCAGGGGTTCCAAGTGTTCAAGTACAACCCTGTTAGGAAGCTAAGAACCCTCAACTATCTAAAGAACCCTCAAGGAGCCTCTTTTTAAAGATTATACTAATGAAGTCTAATTAGCGAATATGCAAAATGAAGCTCACGCCGGACGTTCGGATGTTCCACTGCACAAACTGTTCATCTGAAATCTAGGGTTGCGTAATATTACTAAGTAGAAGATAAATTGAGAAGATGTGTTTGTTCTTGATGATATAGAAGATTTCTTGGTGGTGGATTATCAGCTAGCTGCTAATACGAATGCGGGTGCAAGCTAATTCAAGCGTCGTTTTTTTTAAGCATTTTTCAACATTAAAAACCTTTCACCTAATTCTGAAATGTATGAATTAATTCGGGAAATCTCACCTATCCGCAAGGTTCATCGCTCTCAATTTGCTCTTAAATGAATAACGGGGTAGGGAAAAAGAGTGTTTTGAATTAGCAAATACACAAAATGTGCTTGACTAGCATCCATGCTAATGAGGAATGAGGACGTCGTAATGAGTTACGTATATGTAGGCTATTTATTAATAATTTACCTTCAATCCGTAATTCGGTTGCACTTTCAAGGTGACCTCATTAGTCCGTACACTATTAATGAAAATAGAGAAGAAAGGAACACGAGAACTTTTCTTCTTCCTGTGATCTTCAGGAAACGTGGATGATGCAACTTCCTGTTGAGCGTACGACCTGTGGAATTCTCCGAATCTTACATAGAGGCATTTTTCATCATCTATAACGGATGAGTCATGCGGGCGGACGTCTCTAGCATGGGATGTTGAACGGATTCATAGAATGATGTAGAAATAATGATGACTTTAATGATTATGCCGTACTTTCAGGGTTTTGTTTTAGAGCCGTTCTTAATGAAAGCATTATGTTTATTTTGAAGGGGCGTTTGCGTAATTGCTGCAAACCAACCGTGATGGTCACCCTGAAGAAAATAAAGTTGTAATTAAGTGACTACAATAAGCATATGGCAAACCAGATTCATGCTAAATATTAGAATAACAGCCCGGTGAAATGAGCATATGTTTTTGGGTCACAGTTAAACACGCATTCGCTTTTAAGCATATGTTAAATAGACACCCACTTTTTTTTTTCTCCTTTCTTTCTTTCCACAGAGAATGTCTATGGTTAAACGCCGCACACCCACATGCAGATTTGACGGCGACGCACATATGTCTCCATTTGTAACGTGGAACATCTGGTCCGAACCTCGCTGTTCGATTTCGTTAAGCGACCATCAATCAGGCTGTCAGGGTGTCGAGTGTGTTCGTGTGAGACAGAGACGAAAACAGAGAGGCCAAGTGTGCTGTCACTGCGTGCGGAGGAAAATATCTTTAAATCCCACTTTTCAGGGTTTATGTATGTTTAATGAGGCAGCACTAAAAGGAAGTGCTTTATATCGGACACGTTTAACGATGTTCAGTGCATGTATAATGATTGTCTATGTGAGGTGTGTGTGGATGGGATTTTGGCTGCGTGGTTTTATTATCCTCGTGTGTTCCAAATGTCTCCGCAATAATGGCAGGAACGTAACGCACGCGTGTGCGTGTGTGTGTGGCGTGAGAGTCGGGGTTTGAGCTAAGTGGATTGGTTGCATGCTAGCAAAGTTCAGAGAATCGTAGTCGGAGTTATTTTGTCATATAATTTTCCTTTCGTTCTCACACACACACACACACACACACACGCTGATGATCAATAGTCTGTGTCATATCGCATTAATTATTATAATCCCGTTCCGCTGATGAGTCATACGACACTGCCTCGCCTTAAATGACACAAAATCGATGTCTGATGTTTCCCGCAGCAAGGAACGGATTTACGAGCCTGTCGTGACGTTGTAAGAAAGGATTTCTCAACAATATCACATTTAACACTTTTTGTTCGGTTTTATATGACTTAATGGACGGATGATCCAGTCCCATGCGCGTAGTCCTTTAAATACAGTTCCTGTCATATCTGATGAACGAATGAGAATAGTTGGGTTTGTTCATTACAGAAACTTCTGTGTCTGTGTGTGTTTTAGGTATGAGTGTCAGAGGAGAACTCCGTGGCTCTGAGGTGTGTCGGACTGAGCCCTAGTAGCCATTCGGAGCAAAGGTCAATGGGGTCAAGGGAGGTCATGTGGGCAACACACCTGCTCTTCCTCTTCGCCTTCTTCACACCCGCTACGCTGGGTAAGACTTGCATATGTGTGTGGCAGACGTACGTGCGTTCACACACACACACACACACACACACACACACACTGGACTATCATTTATCACTAATCTTCCCTCAAGCTGATTTTCTTCATACTTGTGTATTGATGATGTTGATAATACAAGTCACGCTTAAAACATTCCCAGTACAGCTGATTTTCAGTAAGGGATGCTTCAAAACCCCATAAAAGACAAGAAGAGGCTGAAAACAGCAAAAGGAAAACTGAACAGTGAAAGAGCGCTGTGGTGCAGCTCAGCCACTGAACCACGGACTCTTTTACAGGGCGCCATTTCTTTTGTAATGATCAAACGTATCGCTCTTCCTTCAAGTCATTGATAAGAATACACTTGTACATGTTATGCGTGCGTAACCTGTGGATAAAATCGCAGTACCTCGTCGCCAGTTATACGATCGGAAGCCGGTCAGTAACGACACGTCGCAACGCAGCCGTATTGAAAAATGGCCGTCGACCCGTCCGGTCCGATCCGAAGCCCGGTAAACTGTTTAACCGATCTGAGTAGCTCTAATAAACGTACAACATTCTCCACTAATACGAGTTTGTTTTTTATAGAGCAGCCTGAATCGAACTTCATGGCGTTTCAGAGTCGGTATCAGGTGTTAATCTTTGAGTAGTCTCTCTCACCGAATCTTGTCACGTATCGCATCTGAAATTGCTCTGCGTCAGTTCCTAAAACAAACTTTTCAACACCGAGACGGTGATGAGAATTCCGAGGCAAGACAGAGTCAGTGGGATTGCAAAAAGCGAATGAGTTTTACGGTGTCTCAGCCTCAGACTCGCTCTATATCTCGCTTGCCAAAAAAGCACACTCTGTGCAGTTCTTTTGCCCCAGGGTCTACTTGTATTGTAGTTGTAGCATTGTTTTTATAATCTCCTTCCTCTACTCCAGGGGTTCTCAGCCGGGAACCCTTTTAACGGCAAAATATTCCATGAAGCCCTTCACTGCAGATTTCGTTTATGGATATAATTCAGCTATACAAATATTAGGCTCATTATTTAAATGCCCTTTGTGTTTACTAGAGCTTAGAGCTGTTTTTTTAACACTGGAACTTTCCACCGACGGAATATGCGTCGACATTATTTATAGACTCGCTTTTTATTATTATTTTTGAGATTTGGATTTAACGCTGTCGATTAAAGGGACCAGTCAGAACTCAGCTGGACTGAGATCCGGTGATGGTGAACGCCACAGCGTGGGATTCACACAGTGAGGCCTCGTGGATGTGGGCGGAGTCATCCTGGAATTCCCATCAGGAAATTCCCAAAGTACTTTTGTACTTTGAAAAATATCTTACATAGCACAAGACTGTTTTTTTTTTTTTTTACCTTTAATTTGTCACGTCTATAACTGTAACAGTAGGCCAATGATAATAATAATAATAATAATAATAATAATAATAATAATAATAAATCACAGTGGTTTTTCAAATTTTTCAAAAACTTTTGCACAATTGCAGTTATCATGAATCAATCCAGTCCTACAGAGTTATAGGAAGCTTAAGTGACATGAGGGGCAGCTGCATCGACGCCTTGGCTGATTTATAAGTGGCTGCTTTAAAAGGCAACACTTCACTGTGCTGAAGCACTTCAGAGGAAACACTTTGTATGCATCATTTCAATGTGACAATGTTGCCGCCAATGCATGATGTGACTCAAGAGCTTTCTCCGTCTGAGTACAGCCTGGGGAACGTGTCCACTGTGCGCGCCACAAAGCTGGACTCGCGTCACTCTCGTCTCTGGCTATCTTGCAATCCCTTGCATGTTTTTTTCTTCTCCCGACCGGAAATAAATGGGAGTGGGAATTTCAGGTTTACGGATCGGTGTGCAGTGGAGATTTACTGTCTGATTTTCAGCCCAATTCTTCGACACGTTGTAAAGAACATGTAAACAACGTTGCTGATTAATAATGACCGTAAGCAGATCGGAGTCATTATCTTAATCGTTAGACTCGCTATCATAAAATCGTACAGGCTACCTAATAACCGTCACACATGTTGGCGTGGTGGTTCGCTGCTACGCGTTATCGCGTAAAAATACGCACCCTTAACCCACAAGGAAAAAGAAATATGACCTGATCGACACGCGAATCTAGAATGATTGACAGTTACACGGGAGTTTCGAGCTCCCTGATATTAACTGACCCTCTGAAGGCCGCTCTCGAGCCCCCGTTTCATATTAGCCTTCTCTCGTCTCGTCTCGTCTCGTCTCGACTTTCCGGCGAAATCGATGCGCGGAAGCAGCGGAGAACGTTCGGACTTCTGTAGTGTGAAATAAAATGCGAACAGTGAACGTTCGAGCGTTCGGCGGAAAGAAAAGGACGCGTTTTCGGAAAGAGATAATTTAATAGATGAACGTTAAGGCTAATTAGAAAGTGGCTGAAATGCTGCTCGTCTCCTGCAGTCACGCCTTTTGAGGCAGAAACTGGAGTGTGTGTGCAGGGTTTTCAGGCAGCTATGTGTGTGTGTGTGTGTGTGTGTGTGTGTGTGTGTGTGTGTGTGTGAGGATGTCTTCAAACGTAAGTTTGGGAACGTCTGCAGATGAAAGAAAATCCAGGGTATCAATGGTCCTAGACTCAGACGTCTAGACAAATAGAATGCTTGTGTGTGTGTGTGTGTGTGTGTGTGTGCATGTATGTGTGTGTGTGTCCTCAAGGGGACCTTTTGGTTAACAGTTATAACGCTTTAAGCTCACAGGACACATGGGAATTGGAGCGAATTCAGGACGTGAGGTGAATATTTTGTCTTCTTCACCCTTCACCTGTTTGTTCACTTTCATTTTTCATTTTCTCTCCTCTCTCTGTCTCTGTCTCCGTCTCTGTCTCCTGCCTTCTCTCTTCCATTCATCTCGAGGGAATGGCAGTGTACGTGAAATCACACGGCCAGGATTAACCCTTCTTCTGCATTTTGTACACACACACACACACACACTTCTCTTATTATCCTCGGGGGACTTTTTATTGACATAATAATTATTACAGATAATTGATCCTATGCTACACCCTAAGATTTTATTTAAAAAAAGATTTTATGATTTAATTGCTTATTCATCGCTAAATTAGTGCAGAGCTTAAAGCAGAGGTGCTGACGTCGACCCAGCATTTACTACACCTTTCTGCTGAACCAAATTTTATGAGTCAGTAATTAATTCAATGAGAACTCCACCCTGATCTTCACGATTTATTGGAAAACAGATCGACGTATTGGTCTGTATTCACCATGGTTAATGGTTTCCTACATTACCCACAATGCCATTCAAGCACCTGCTGACGAACCGTGCCTTCGTGTGGTTCCGAGTGGGAATATTTGTGTGAACGATCCGTCAGGTCGGGAACGTCTACACGGCTTGCTGATGTAATACGCCCGGGAACGCAGCGCTGCCGTCTTTGTTGTAGTTTTTCTACTTCCACCATGTTAACGGCTTCCTTTCTGGACGAACGTGAGCTTGACACCATACTTTTGACCAAATCCAGATGTTTTCATTATTAGACTGCATATGTTTACGTCATGGCTCGCCTGATCCGTTTACTTTGCGAATACAGGGCGTCCGGGTTTTCCCCGGACTTCCCTTTGAAGTCGGAATAACAGGAAACGGGACGTCGAATGCGGCAAAAGACGCAGTGGGATTTATTACGAGGTAATTATACATCACTCATGACAGTTCGATTGGGAACAAGAGATCCCACTTGTTCTTACTTATCAAAGAGAACGCTGCGGCAGCGCTTTATTCCTTCGCTCCGTCCAGCTCTCTCATCAGTACACTCCGTACAAACAGAATAACTTTCAACACTATTACGTTTGTCATCTTTTGGGTCGCTAACAAGCCGAGCCGAGTTCGTTCTGGAACTTTCCGTCTCCGCTATTTCTTTGTTGGATTTCTCGTTAATATGACATTCACCATGGCTGGGAAGTGGTGAGTGAGGGAAGAAGCTTTTGCGCTTATGTTTTTATGAACTAACTAACAAACCCTTGACAGTTAGCACTTCTAATTGCGATCGTTAAATTTTTTTCTCCCCCCTTACTTAAAGGAGACAGACTATACCAATTCTCCAGTTCCCTGAGGTCTTAAACGCATGGACTCAGGTCTAACTCTCACAAGGTTAAAAGCACTGCAGCCCCCTGTCTAAACAGCCCTTTGTTCCTTTAAATGATAATGAGCCACTGCTCACCCCACCCCCCTCTTCCGCCAGCCAATCAGGTAGCACTTTCCCAATGAATATGTATGACCTTTCTCCTGCTACTCAGGCCGTGAGTGGAGACGCTCGGACGGGAGGAGGGGTGGTATAAATCTAATCAGCTCCCCTTGTGACATAGAAAGCGGAGCTAAATCTGAACAGCTCTTCAAAGCACATGTTTCATGCAATCGGCAGCCCACTGGGTTGTCTTATTTTAGAGTTTGTGGGTTGGTAAGCACTCCGGATACTCAAGTGTTTGTGCACGAGCACTGAAAAAGGGAGTTTGTCATTATATGTCCCCTTTAAATCAGTTACCGCGCAAGCGATATCTGCATCGGTGCTGCAAATCACAGGAAGAATACAGGAAATAGAGCAAATCAGCACCAGAAGCACTGATCACAGACTCATGTGTTTCAAGGAAACAAGGCACAGTCTTATTCGTATAGTGCTTTAACAGTAGACGTTGTCCAAGAAGACGTTTTACAGAAATAGTTCTAGATCCCTGATGAGCAAGCCCCACACACACACACACACACACACGCACACACACACAAAATCTGCTGTTCTCTGCATTTATTGGAGCGAGCAAGCTTCGTACATTGTAAGGGTTCCTCAGGATGTGTGTGTGTTTGTGTACATGCATATGTTTGTCAATCAACTCTCAGGGGAGAGGAACACCCGAACGTCTAATCCTGATTGGTTGACAGCTCGTCTCCCTAATGCTCCATTGGTTCTCGCTCCTGTCAATCAGCGCAGGTTTTTAATTAGCGTCTCTTCGCAGCGCGCATTTAATTAATGCAGGCAGTCGGGTGTCATTCTCATCCCTTACGTCCTATAGATTGATTTCAAAATTCTGTGTGTGTGTGTGTGTGTGTGTGTGTGTGCGGGAAAGAATAGAGAGTGTGTATCTGCGAAGGTTCAGCCTCTATTCTACCTGACGTCCGCTGCAGCTGGATAGATGTGTGTCACTTATAAAAAAATGTATTTTGGCTAAATGTTTTCTAACCTAGTTGAAGTGTGCGTTCGCTTTTATTATTAGCAGAGCAGCGCTAGGCCGCGTCTTCACATCGAGGGAATCCACTGTCGGGGTATTTTACATTCATTCAGCAAAGAATACTTGCCCCCGAGGCAAAGTGGGCGACAATCTGTCAGGTCCGTTCACCCTCGGACACGGAAAAAAAGAAAGAACTGAACATTTTCCGGCATATCGTATAAGAAGTAAAGAAGTTTTCTTTACCTGATAATTATGAAGACTAGGGCTGGGTATCATGTGTTAACATGCTGTTCTGCTCTTCCTCTTCCTCAGGATTTGATGGATTGGACTGAGATGCTTTTCTGCTGTTGTAAAGAGTGATTACTTGACTTACTACAGCCTTCCTGTCAGTCCTAACCAGTCTGGCCGTTCTCCTTTAACCCTAGTCCTCAATCATTGCTTAAGTCTTTTCTTGTTTAGACATTTTTGCCCATCACCGTCAGCCATGTTGGATTGGAAACAACATTGATTAATGGAGTAAAAATCTGTATAACGCTGTAAATAACACTGAAGTGGCTTCTATATTTCTAGTTTAAAAAAAAAAACACAGTCTTGAATGAGCGCCACGCAACATGTTGGAAATAGTTTGAAAAAAAAAAACCCCAAGCCACTGATACTGTCCAGTCTAATCTATTCTGATTCGATAGCTGTAGTAATAAAAGCACTCTTATTGTCTGGTCACTATTACAAATAATACGCACAATATAAACAGGATGGATGAAAACGCGGTGCCGCGTCCACTTTAATAGGAACACCTGTGAAAATGCCCGTTTGTACTGGTTTCCCGATCCGACGGCATCTTGTCGGTGCGACAGATGGGCTGCTTTGAGGATTTCAGAAACTGCTGGAATTGTAGAATGTACACGGAAAGAGGGTCAAACGGAAGAGTTGAAAGGGAAGAGAAACACAGTGAGACGTTTTGCTGTACTGATTCCTTCGTGTGTGTTTATGTGCCCGTAGTGCTGAGTCGCGCGCCTGTGCCCATGGCCGTGGTTCGCCGTGAGCTCTCGTGCGAGAGTTACCCCATCGAGCTGCGTTGCCCGGGCACTGATGTCATCATGATCGAAAGCGCCAACTACGGACGCACGGACGACAAGATCTGCGACTCCGACCCCGCCCAGATGGAGAACACGCGCTGCTACCTGCCTGACGCCTATAAGATCATGGGCTTTAGGTAAAAACACACACACTTCCATAAACACGCATGCATTGATTGATTCACCAGTCCGGAGGCAGATTCGGATCAGCTCAGGAAACGAATAATACGTGAACATTTGCTGTCCAGACCTGCGAATCCGGTGAGAATCATGTGACGAGTGACAGGCTCGAGAAAACAGCGCCCTTGTTTATTATCCACACACACACACACGCGCACACACACACGCGCGCGCGTATTACATCCAGGCAGTCACCGAGTGTGTGTGGAGACCTGGGAGATTTAAAAAAAAAGTAGGTCAGTATCCGAGCTGTGTCTATAAAAGTGCAAATGAAACCTAGCTAAGCGCTGCAGTGGGAGCGCGGCACGTCCGGTGATGATAATCAGGAACGTCCCACCATTAATATTGTGAGCGTTGATTTCTCAATTCAGTCGCCACGCCTTTTTTACAGTCCTGTTTCGCATCGGACTGCTTTTTTTAATAAAGGTTCGTGTCGCTGCTTATTCGTGTGTGTTCGAATGCAGCGTGCTGGATTTCAAAAACACTTTCTTTTAGCTCTAGGACGTACCGATGACCTGAAACACGTCGATCATTATTCATATTTAATCATTCTGATCAATCTTATAAGGGTCGGTTTAGGTTTAGCGAGTGGATTCATTTGTAAGTGCCTGCATATGAATGACACAACACTTCTCAGTCCTCTTGTTGGATGATGTACAGTACCACTTGTGTGTATGGCTGGTTGCCATACACACACACACACACACACACACACACACACACACACAGGCTGCCCCAGGGTAGGCTAGACTGTGAGCTCCAATTAGCACGGCTCTGTGGCTAAGCTTAGTAGCACCGTGGGGGTGGTTAGCAAGCCCCCCCCCCCACACACACACTTCTGTAACACATTCACACATGGCATGATTTTTCGAACACAGTCTCTCACTGACACGTACCTCGCTCCTTCAGACGCGCAAATCAATTTTCCGATTCCGGATTAGATTTTTCACACTCGTTTTTGTTTTTAAGATAATAAGCACATGCAATTCGATCTCTCGGACGACGTCCGGATTAATAAACGTGCGTTCAGGGAATGCGCGTGGCTCCGAGAGAGAGGCTCGGTCATCCCGTACGGCCTGGCTACGGTTGTGAGAAGCTCCCCGAGTGCTGTTATGAGCCAGGATGTGGTCGAAAGCCACAAATCAGGTGCGGGATGGTGTGATATGGTGTTTGGTCCAACGATGCTCTAATTCTCTCTGGAAACAGCTGAAAATAAACTATTATGACAGTGGGACAGCGGTTGATTTAGCACGGTGGAAAAAAACACATTTGTATAGATTTCCTATATTCAGAGCAATAAGCATGCTGTGCTTTTCCATAAAGAAGAAGCAGCTCGCTGATAAAACCCGTTCCAGCGTCTGTGGTTTGGCTGTAGCGTTGCTGGTTTTTTGACCCACTTTATGTGGGAACGTTTCCACTTTCCTGCGCTTTTTCCAGTGAGGATAAAATCCACCCTCAAGAAAAGGCGATTAACAGAATGGGAAAGGACAGAGTGCGCGAAAGAGGCGTGTCTGCGGTAGCGTTCCTTTCATGTAGGTTTTATAGTTTATACCACAGAGCTGTTGGATTCTTAAATCTGATTGGTCAGAATTTTCTAGAGCAGCAGTTCTGACAGTAGCTCGAGTTGTAACATGCGTCCATCCATTATCTATAGCGCTTTATCCGTCTGGGTGGCGGGGAAGCTGGAGCCAATCCCAGCATCTTGGGGCGA
>JAQQZR010000013.1:3562554-3572721 GCA_030068235.1 Notoglanidium macrostoma | reverse complement strand
CATATCGCCTACCCCAGCCAAGGAGTCCTCACTTTCCAAAAATGTCCTCACTCTGTGGGTTAAATCCTGTTTTGGTCCTCAGTATGTAGCAATACAAGTATACACACACACACACACACACACACACACGCACGCTCACTGTGCTAGTTCCTCTTCCTCGACTTTACTCAGTCAGCGTCTTTTGGCAGCCTGTCTGATCAAACGCTCACTGAGAACTGGCAGGTCTAAATATTCTGTGATTGTGCTTGTGTGTGTGTGTGTGTGTGTGTGTGTGTGTGTGTGTGTGTGTGTACATGATAGAGGAGCTTGAGAGAGCTCTTTCAGGAGATGTAAATACCTGTGTGTACAGAGTGTAGAATAATTGTCTTTCTCCCTCCCTCTCACTAAATTAGGTCATAACTGAGCACAGCCACAGGAGAGCTGTCGCCCCGGAAACCAGAGATGCCCATAGCACTCTGGGAGTGTGACTGTCTCACTCACTGAGCAGTGCAATTAGTGTACACACACACACACACACACACACACACACACACACACACACACACACACACACACACACACACACAGGGACTCAAGTCTTTTTCTGTCTTCTGTCTCTCTGATAGGAGCGCTATGAAACATAGCTTGTGTGTAAGTGTGTGTGTGTGTTTGTGTGTGAGAGTGTGTGTGTGTGTGAGAGAGAGAGATAGAGAGACTGATTAGGACGACTTATATGTGTGTGTCAAACTGTGTGCACGTGTATGTTTGTGTGCATTTTGATGCACCCCTCTGGATTCGGACTGGGGGGTTTCCATGGTAACATGCAGAGAGAGATATAAAGCTGAGTGTTAAGACATCTTCGATTTCTCTCTCTCTCTCTCTCTCTCTCTCTCTGTCTGTGTGTGTGTGTGTGAGTGTGTGTGTGTGTTTCTGTTTCTGTGCCCCAGTCCCTGTGTGTGGTGTGCTTTTTATACACACACACACACACACACACACACACACACACATACTATATATACAATGTATGCAGTGTGTGTGTCTGTGTGTATAATCTGTAATGCTTATCCAGTGTGTTTTATGTAACACTTAATGTCAAACTCACTGAATCTGACACAATCTTGTTTTTCTCTTCATCTCTCAATCTCTGTCCTGTTTAACCCTTACTGTTCTTTCTTTCTTTCTTTTTTCTTTCTTTCTTTCTTTCTTTCTTTCTTTCTTTTTACCCCTTTACTTTCTCATCTTCTTTCTCCCCCTTTTTCTGCCTGCCTATCATCTGTCTCAATCTACCCGTTCCCTTTCTCTCATTCTTCTTTTGCCATTTTCCGGTCTTTGTATCCTCTGTTTCTATCCCTCCCTCCTCTTTCTTTTGTAATCTGTTTTTTTTATCTGTTTCACTCTCCTGTTTTTTTTCTTCCTTTCCTTTTTTCTCAATGGGACTCTCATATTCTCTACCCATTCTCTCTCTCTTTTTTTCTCCTTCTCCTCTCTCTCTCTCTCTCTCTCTCTCTCTCTCTCCCTCTACCTCCCTATCTCTCCCCCCTCCCTCTCCCGCCTCTCTCTCAGGTGTAATAACAGGACCCAGTGCGCAGTGGTTGCAGGCCCAGATGTTTTTCCCGATCCGTGTCCTGGAACATACAAATACCTGGAGGTTCAGTATGAGTGTGTGCCATATAGTAAGTACACACACACACACACACACACACACACACACACACACACACACACACTCTCTCTCTCTCTCTCTCTCTCTCGCTCTCTCTCACATAATCACACCCCCCACACACAGACTCACACACACAAGGCCAAACAGACTCTTTTTTCCATGACACGTAAGCCAATGTTTGTTTGCTACTGTTTCTTCTCATTTAACAAACTAGAAATTGCAAACAAAACTGTTACAGTTTAACATACCGTTAAACACAATCTAAGCTTGGTGCTGGTAAAATTTCAAATTTTATAATGAACAAATTTAGATATGTGTGTAATTTTTTTCATATACAAATCTCTAAACACTATAACAGTAGGATGATTTCCAAAATCCAATTGCAAAGAAATCCATTAGTCACTGGTAATATTCAAATGTAACGTGTAGGATAATAAAGTAACGTGTGCTTGCAGTGAAGTGAGAAAAGCGTGTCTTTTTATAGCACATAAAGAAATCATATAAACAAATACATCATTTAGATTTAGGGCAAAACAATTTTTCATAATGTTTGCATGCAGTAAATTAGATATATGATTTTTATTCTTTTTTTTTTTTTACCCATAGTGATGCTTTCATATCTTTAATATTGAACTCGCTCCCTTATGCTCTCTTATGGGGTTCACATAAAACTGTGCCATAGTAAAGTCTTGTAATAAGAAAAAAACCCCACATGAATCAAAATGAACATGTATCCTGGTATAAGTGCTCACCTTGCTCCCATGTTCTCCTTGGATTTATCAAGAAGAACATTAAGCACAAGGACTTTGAGAGATATCCTGCAGCCCTTTGTGCTTTAGTTCTTCACCAACCATCTCTGTACAGTTTTTAGCTTTGTGATTGGCCAGGAAGCCCTGAATCACTGCGACAAAGCTGTTCCAAGTCGCTTTCTCCTTCTGAGTGAGCTTCTTGGGGAATTCCTTGTACTCCAGGATCTTCTCTATCTGGGGTCAGGCAAAGATACCGGTGTTGACTTTTGCCTCAGACAGCTTAGGAAAGAGGTTTTGAAGGTACTTGAAAGCTGCCTATTCTATACCTGCAGCTGTGATAAATTCTTTCATAAGGCCCAATTTGATGTGCAGTGGTGGCATCTT
The DNA here is from genome assembly GCA_030068235.1 of Notoglanidium macrostoma. Classification (NCBI taxonomy): domain Eukaryota; kingdom Metazoa; phylum Chordata; class Actinopteri; order Siluriformes; family Auchenoglanididae; genus Notoglanidium; species Notoglanidium macrostoma. The sequence continues at coordinate 3,569,946 of JAQQZR010000013.1, read as the reverse complement.
CAGCTTCCAGGGGTCCAACAATGGCTCCCACTTGACATTGTTCCTCCCCACAGCTTATTCGGTCTGCCGTGGCCATTCATACCTTTGGTAGTGTGTCTTGGTGTCCCTGCTGTCCCAAAAACAAAGATAGCAGGGAAACTTGATAAAACATCCTTGGCGACCCATCAGGAATGCCAACATTTTAAAGTCACCAATGACCTCCAAGTTGTACTTATCAATGTCTTGATGCTGTTTCAATTCTCTTTGAGGTACATCAAGTGAGCCAGGGGAACAGACAGGTATTTGTTCCTGTTATGGAGCAGTATGATGCTCCTAGAGGTACCACTCATTTGGGCTCCAGGTGATTCTGATTGCTTTGAGCAGACTGACCAAAACAGAGATTGGTGGAGAAGATGAAAAAAGCTTGGTGATGCTTCCTAGGACTTGCAAATTGAGCACTTTCATCCAACAGCTTGAGCCTAGACATTAAAAGCTTGGCATTGGCCAAAGACCAAGATCTCTGATCAAGTCGTTGAGGTCTTTTTAGCTTTGGGGTAGCATGGGATTCTCTTCTCAGCTTCCACGTCTGAAATTGTAATCTGGATCTACAACATCTTTCTCGTTATCTGACTTGCTGTTCACTTTTGAAGACGGCTGCTCTCTGGAGGAGTGGGTACGGGAAGCTCAGGTCAGTAGGGCGATGGATGAAGGAAGGTCTGGATATGTGATAGCAGCTGCATTCTTGCCACTCTGATGTTTGGAAGGGTCCATCATTCCAAATTCCACCGCTATCCCAACCAAAACTTTGGTATAGCGAACGACATGGCTCTCTTTTCCTTTCTGTACCATCCTGCAAATGAATAAAGTAAAATTGTATGAAAAAATACATGTGCTCATGTGATTTGAAAGTCTATTCGTTTTTATTTTATTCAACTTTAAATAACATCCCAACGTTTCTGGAATTCGGGTTGTAAATTGAACTCAGTTGTCTGTCATACCTTCCAAAGTTTTTTTTTTTTTTCACAGTGCTTGCAGGTGAAATGAGGTGACCACAGTTTGTCTTGATCCCCAACAGGCATGCCAAAATATGCCTTGCAGGCCTCAGACATCATAGCAGCTGCTTCCATAGACTTTTTCCCTTTTGTCTTAATAAATTTACCGCAGACATAGCAAAATGCGTCTGCCAGATGCTTACAGCCTCTTGATGCCATCTAAGAAAAATGCTGAAATGTTTCCATTTAAGCAGCTGGAGTTAAACTAAACTGGTGGGCTTAAGACCCGTGTTTATATTACTATTTATACTATTTATTTATATTTTCAAGAAAAATCAATTTTTTTTTATAACTTTCCAGTACTTTTTTTTTATCATAATGGGTATATTTGCATCGTCAGAAAAACTGACTTATTTTGAAATTTATATGTTTTTCCTGACATTTTGTGAAATAAAAGATGATTTTCTCAATGAAAATACATAAATTTCAAAATACAACTGTGCTGGTCACAACATTTTAGGGAAATAATATACTTTTCATTCTATCCTTTTAATTCTATATTTTTTCCAGTATAAGCAATTAGGAAATAATACTAACTAACCATGGACAACAATAAAAAAATTACATAGTGTTATCTTTTCAGTGATTTCATGATTGAGGTGCAAATAATTATAATAATAAATTTTAAACACAGAATACTAGAAAATTTGGCTAACAGGGTTGTATATTCAAGGGGATTTTGGCAGTTAATATCGCTATATAATTGAAAATAAAGACAAAAGCATAGGAGAACCTAATTTTCTTCTTCTGGCGATCTTTATGAAATTTGAATGATGCAACTTCCTGTAGAATACGTGACTAGTGGAAAGAATATTATAAATATTTCATAGGGTGGAGTGAATATATAATAATATACGAAGACTTCAGATGCAAAAACCTTTAAGCCCGTCTGACATTTTTGGTATTAAATAAGCATTTTTTATCAGGCTCCTTTGTGCAGGTTCAGTAAGTTCACTTTAATTGCAATGAAAAGGTTATTAGGCGGTGCATGAAATGTCTTATTTTCAAAAATGTAACTTAAGTCAGTTCTTTGGTTTTTAACAAACTTGTTAAGTTTATGTCCATGTGCGCTTTTTTGCAGAAACCTAGGAACAAGACATAGGAAACGGTTGCAAAATCATTAACGATGCAACTGGAAACATTACAACTGATGAAAGCAGAATTCAAATTAAAACTCTGACAAACTGATCAGCAATAACTATACAATACAACAACATACAATGACACGCACTTAAACAGTAACAGAATAAACAAGAAACAGAGTAAACAAGACATTACACCTTAACTACATCATACACTGTGCTCAACATTAAGATAAAAATAAGATTGATATAAAATTTATATATCAAAAATAAATAGCTATGAAAGAGTGTACTGTTGTTATGTAATGTAAGTTAATATACAAAAGTAGTGCATGAAGATGTAAACAACTTTCAAACGATATAATTTCACATTAAACAGGCTAAAATCTCATACCTCAGCATTAAGAACCGGCTAGAACGCACGCAACCATTTTGAACGTCACATGATCTGATTTGCGTCTTCTGATTGGTGCTGTGAGCCTAGTGGCTTTTGTCACTTTTTGGAAGTGGCCCTTAGAGGTTTCTGCCAACGAACCGTGTTTTGGAAGAGGCTCAGTGTGGGATTTACCATGGAAGCATTTGATTATCGTACGCTACGGCCCGAGAGCTTTCACTTTATATCATTATCTCATTTTCACGGAGGCGGCGTTTAGCAGCTTTCGCATCTTCATATGAATATACAGCATATTATATAAAATAACAGTTATGTGAGACCTGAAAATTTACCTTTTTCACAACATGTAACAAATGACTCACAGAAAAGGATGTTTCAGGCATGAGATGTTAAATGGTTTTACACTTCAATATAAAATTAATGAATTTTTTTTATTTAAGTAGTATTCCAATAACTATAGTATTTTCATGTTTGAAGTTTTTAAGGTCATTGCAAAGGACAATTTAGTTGTCTTTTACCTTCACCTATATTTGTAAATGTAATATTAGTGAGACACAAATGGCATCCAGATCGAACAATAACACAGTTCATTCAAAATCCCTCCCGTTCTTCAATTCACTAAATATACTGTACCTAATTATAATACTTAGAATAATATATGATATTTTGGTTGAAAAAATTCATATTCTTGTAACAGTGTGTGAAAAAGTATGCCGTTCTGCTGTAGCAAAATGCTGTAGCATTATTTTCTAATTTAATACAACAGTTTTCGTTACAAACTTTATTACTAATGACAACTTGAGCGAAAAGTAGAATCTTTAACATATTTACATAACGAGTTGTATTTGTTACGTCCATTTTTTTTTTTGCTTTAATGACTCTCGAGTTCCACAAGTTTGTGTAAAACCCGACGATCCATTTAGATCAACTCTGTCAGAGTGTCAGAACACACGACTTGATGGAAGAGATTAGGCATGAGGAAGATCTGATCTTTTGTACAAAGCAATTTACATGGTCAACATCACACATTTGCTTATATTTAAATAGGGACCTAGAAATAGTGTAGAATTGTGACTATTAAATATTTATCATATTGAACATTTACTTTCTTCGTTTTAAATATTTCAAAATTCTAAACCCAATTACTTCCGATTTCAAACGAAATTAAAATCCAAGATTTTCAACAGTCGAAACCGTCAAAAATGAAGGTTTTTCCCAGACTTACATTTTTTCATTAGCAGTAAAATTCTTTTTTTTAAATATATATATTTTTGATCTTAATTCTAAATAAAACTCTTATAGTTAATACTCGGTTGCAAATCCATTTCAGTTAAGGACTCTTTCAAGGATTCATGAATGGATGTCCATGCTTAGTGGTTAACTTTGCACTATTATCGGTCTGGAAATTAATTTGCAGATGTAGTAAGAGATATAAACGCGCTTGCGTTTTAGCTACCTCATTAGTTAAAGCAATAAGCGTACCCTACGCCCTAGCCTGACGAACGTCTCTCCAGAAACGTGACTCTGCGTCGCGGCGACGCAGACTGCAGGACGTGTGATTGGTCCGTTCGGTATCATTGCATTTCCTGCTACGCATCCCCGTCTGCTCCTTCTTCAGAAATCAGAAATCTACTATCACAATATTGTGTAAATATATGAAGTGAGAGGCTCTATAGTAGCTGTAAATCCTTAAAATGGCCAGTTTAATCCTGCGCCTGTTCCCGTGTATTTAATATTATTTTTGTGCCTCTTTCCTGAGCCTGCAGTGGGACTTTCGCTTTGAGCCGCTCATACCGCTGAACACAGACGAGTTAAACCGCTTCAGAAATGCTTTCAGTGAGAATTCATTTGGTTTACGTCAGGTTTCTTTTTCCCGAGTAAATGTTTTTCGAAACGACATTTTGTCTGTGCTGTTTTCAGTTTATTATTCCTACAGGAACACGGAACTCTCAATCCGATATTCTTTGTGTAAAAGCAGTAAATTCGGATATGTATCATGTGGCAGCGCCTCCTACAGGAAACGAGCACTCTACGACGATTCTGCGCAGGAGTACAAATCAGCCTTAAGGGGAAAGCCGCGGGGCAGTAAACATCTGTCCATGAGCCGCGTTTGACCCTGGGGCCAGGCTTCGGACACCCCTGTGTACGCCGACGAGACTTCTTTTGCATTACGGACATGCTGCATGCCTGTTACCACGCAGTTGTGCCTTATAGGGTTTGTGTACATCATTAAGAAACAGTCGAGTAGATGCTGACTTTGTGGACGCATTACAGTCCATGTTGACATTGAGACAGATTGGAATCAGGCATTAGCAAGCATAAACTGCTAAACTGCAGCACTGACAAAAGTATTTACGATTGCCGGGGCTGCTATGTTAGTGAACGTGTGTGACTGTCCATCTGCTGCTGTCTGGGCACGTCGCCCTCCACCTGCCAATCACTGTAGGACCGAGTGAAGCAAAATGGAGAGTGTGTGTCACCGCTTTCCCGATTTCAGTGTCCCATACTGGAGTAGCCGTGGTAACAGGGACAATCAATCAGTATTGTGTGACTGGTGGACTGGCAGCAGGAAAGGCCTGAAAACACAGATACACAAATGTTTTGACATACGTACATGTGAGTCATTCACGCGCGGGGCAGACTGTCCGAGCATACACATTACCTTTATACTCGTGTGACGGCTCTGTAAGTCAGCGTGTTTGTGTGCTCTTCCTTTCCTCTGTTTACTCAGGCGTACGGACATTTTCTAACGCGGAAATGCGCAAGATGGAGAACATACCCGGATTTACGTATATCGGAAGATGAAGGCCACGCGCTGAATATTAACGTCGGACGATTTGATCACACGCACAAATCTGTTACCCGTCTTAGGAACGTCAGCTCGTAAAAGTTTTACGAATTCCTTTCTGGGATTAAAGTCATCAAACTGTGACCCGATGAAAGGTAGCGAGTCATATAAAAGAATCGTAAAGACCGGCTTTTCCGTTTTATGCATCCGTGCAGTCATTTATACGTTTTATAAGCTCATGCAACAGTGCATGATTTTTTTTTTTTTTTTTTTTTAGTCTTTAGAAATTACGATTGTGTGCAGGCTTTAGGCGAAGGAGTGGAGACAAAATTCTGTTACGCTCCAGTAAATACGTACTGATCAAGAATTATAAGGTTCTGTCGACTTTGTGTTAATGACTTATTGAATTATTGCTACATATATGCTACGTGTGCAACATATATTAAAATATCGCAAGAGCTATGGCCTAACTGAGACCATTTTTCACATTCTTTTCGTCTTAATGTCATTGTTTACCTTTAACGGACAGGAAACTAGCTGTGTCCACCGAGAAGACTGGCCACATCTGGATGAAGAGGACTGTAGGGTTTATAGGGCCACATCTGTGTGTGACTTCTTCGACAAATATCATGGAAAAGCATCTGACCTCAATCCCATGGAAAACTAGTGGGATTACTTGGAACAGCGGATGAAACGCAAGTTAGACACCCTCAAAGTGTAGCTGAATTGCAGCCAGTCAGTGGGAGAGCGGGCTAAGATCCACAAGCACCCTTTCCAGACATGATTGGAGCTGTTATTAAGGCTAGGGAAGGTGTAACCGAGGATCAGGAAACAAATAACACAGTTTTCCATATACATACTGTACACACACGTTGCATATGTGTTGTAACAAACCAGACGCGACAGAAGGATCCATGTGCAGAGTTTACTGAATCATAATCCAAAATCAAAATCTTCAGGTCAAAATCAGCACGGCATCAAATAATCGTCAAATCAAAAGTGTAATCCAAAAAATAGTCACGACGTAGAGTAGGCAGTCAGGGAAAACGTGGCTCAGAATGAAAGGCAAGACTTCACAAAGATTAACTGAAAGATGTGTAAATAGGGAAAAATTCTGAAAATGAGCAAGTGATTCGATTTCTGACCTCTGCTGGTAGGGAAGGGTAGGCACTGTCCCGGGCTGTTGTGACATGTATGTGTATGTCCACTTTATTAGGAACACCTTCTCGTTAATGCTGTTACCCAATCAGCCAATCGTGTGGCTCGACAGAAGTGCAATGAAAAATATCATGCAGATACAAGAGCTTCAATTGTCATTCATCGAACTTTAAAATGGTGGAAAAGTGTGATTGCTGAGAATTTATTGAGTTGGCGCCACATGGGCTGGTTTGCGGATTTCAGAAATGTCCTGAGATTTTTCACACTCAACAGTCTCTAGAGTTTACACAGAGTGGTGTGAAAAACATTGAGCGAGCGAGTGGGTGGAAATGCCGTGTTGATAAGAAAGGTCAGAGAAAAATGGCCAGGAAGAACATAACTCATATAATCACTCTTTACAAACACGGTGAACAGAAAAGCATCTCAGAATGCACAAAACATGTGGATGAGCTACAGCAGAAGACCACATCAGGTTCCACTCCTGTCACTCAAGAGCAGGAATATGAGGCTGTCATGGACACAGACTCACCCAAACTGGACAGCTGAAGATTAGGGGGGAAAGAATCACCAGGAAGTTCCACCAAATCACCCGGAAGTTCCACCTAATCACCAGTAAGTTCCACCAGGAAGTTCCACCAAATCACCAGTAAGTTCCACGAGTAAGTTCCACCAAATCACCAAGACGTTCCACCAGGAAGTTCCACCAAATCACCCGGAAGTTCCACATAATCACCAGGAAGTTCCACCAGGAAGTTCCACCAAATCACCAGGAAGTTAAACCAAATCACCTGGACATTCCACCAAATCACCAGTAAGTTCCACCAGGAAGTTCCACCAAATCACCAGTAAGTTCCACGAGTAAGTTCCACCAAATCACCAAGACGTTCCACCAGTAAGTTCCATCAAATCACCAAGGCGTTCCACCAGGAAGTTCCACCA
>JAQQZR010000013.1:3547144-3557951 GCA_030068235.1 Notoglanidium macrostoma | reverse complement strand
AGATGCTGGGATTGGCTCCAGCTTCCCCGCCACCCAGATGGATAAAGCGCTATAGATAATGGATGGATGGATGGATTGAGTGCTAAGGCGCATTAGTGACAAAACCCCAACTGGCTAGTTTCTTCAACAAAATGGAACTAAGTACTTTACCAAATGGTAACATTCGTTAAACTTTGAGAAAATGGTGGATTTCATAAGTCCCTTTTTTTTATGTGAGAACCAAATGAGACTCTTCATCCAACAAAAGACATGGAGGATAAAAGTACGTTTAAAAAAAAAACCTTGTGCTGGTTGAAATATGTAACAAGTAGTTCGACGGTGAATGCAAAGAGGGAAAAAACTGATTTTTTTCCTCTTGGGTAAGAGTATTGGGTTTTAATAACACTTGAGTAGAGTACAAACTTTCCAAAAATAATACTTTAGTTCAGTAACAACGCACGATTATGTAATTATTTTCCACTGCATATTAATCATCTAGGTCAGGACAGGAAAGCGTCACTGGTGGAAGGATTTCAGACGAGAGACACTTCCAGTCATTAATACATACATATTAATACATATTGCAGAAAACCTGGTTTTAAATAAACACGCATCATGAAGGCTTTCGGATCAGGGTGTGAAATTGTCGATTTCCATTATAATTCCCCTCAAATGAACCTGGATCGAGGCCAGCCAATCAGCAGCCGGGGCTTCTTGACTGACAGGTCCTTCATTATGAGCCAATGTAGCACATGATCAGCCGTGCATGGAGAATGAAAGGTGAGCGCTAATTGTGTGTATTGGCGTGAAGTTTAAACCAGAGGTAGCTCGTGTTAGTGCTTCCAAAAATAGCCCCTGTGACATTTATAACAGGAACGAACGAAGCAGGAAGACTGGAATAAAAGCGTCGGAAAGGACAGAGCAATATTGCGGAATGAGCTCTCATTATGGCGCCGTGTTTTGGAGTAAGACATGTTGAGCTGCACAAAATTGATGTAATCTCCTTCCTGTTCACACACTTCACCTTGACCTGGGTCACACACACAGCACAGGTCAGCTTCATGTTCTGGTTTAAAGCTCTTCCTCTGATAGTTTATCAAAGAGTCTGTATTAAAGCACACAGGGGGGGAAATACAATCAGAGGAAGTGTGTAATAATAGTGCAGTGCAGGTGCCAGCTTCACTTCCTGTAAGGATGGGAAGAGAATTGTGGGAATAAGCAGTTGCCATGCCATGCATTCCTTGCGACTGTGCGACTATATGTGTGTGTGTGTGTGTGTTTGTATTTTCTATCCTGGGCTTTGCTTTAAGCGCGCATGTGCCTGGTTTCCCAGAATACCATCATAAATCTGTGTGTGAGAACTGAGTGTGGGAAATATGTCTCTCTCACACACACACACACAAACACAGACAGAGAGACATAAATTTATTAGGGATGAATCGCAGTGAGATACAGTTTGTTGACATGAATCAATCGCTAGTCTTGGCACCGGCTAATCTCGACCTGTTGGACTTTAGCGTAAGCAAACACACTCACTCCAGAGCGCCGTGCAGCTTTAAAAAGATTCAATTTCTCTTCAAGGTCTACATCATGCACTCTGCTCCGCATGTCAGGCTCTAATAAGATGTTAGGCATTTCATATTTGTCAGGATTATTAGCATTTTTAGCATCATGAGCCAATAGTCTCACAGAGCAATTAAGCCTGATTAGCATAGAGCTTAGCAGCCGATGATGATCCGTGGCTTCACCTCGCAGGTACTGGGAATAATGAGGTTAAGAGTATTCGCGGATCAGTTGGCCCCCGGCACACAGACTCGCACACAGGTAGCAATTTTACTGAAAGTTACAGAAGTCAGTGTGGCAGATTCTCCTGGGGGAAACTAGCACAGTCCCGAACTATATATAAAGCTGTTAGTCATCGGGTTTAGTTTGTAACTCTCTCTCTCTCTCTCTGTCAGCCCCTGCTTCTTTTTTTCCTATTCACATAATTAGTCGAATGACTTCACATCAAATAATCCGTTTAATTATATGATGGCTTTAAAAAAAAAAAAAAAAAAAAAAAAAATATATATATATATATATATATATATGTATATATGTGTAATTATGTAATCATGTCACAATTAGTATTCGTTTTAAGTTGTTAATTTAATTTCAGCGGTTAACCACGTCACTCAGCCGTTCTACCAGCCGGGTACTTCAGAGTTTCTCAATTCATTACCGTCTTCCAATTGAGTCGTTTTAGTCATCCCTCTAGGAAGTTGTCAGCAACGACAGGGCGAAGTCTAACACGTCCTCCCACGCATCCGAAGCCCCCCCTGACGGCCATCTTGGCTGCCGATGACTTATACGCGAGTCTTTCAGCACTGAAGCCGGTTCGATCGTCTTTTTCCGGAAGCTATCGAACAACCCGCACGAATGGTGACAACAGTTACCTTTTTTAAGACATCACTTTAAAACGCTTGTTTCGTTCAGGTGCTTCACGGCACCACTTTTTGCCCAGCGCGACAGACTCGGAACAAATGAGTGGTCTGGTTTGAATCCGAAGCGAAGGACAAATGCGCCTTTCTTCGTCCTTTTGTATTTAAACTTTCCATTTTCCACTTCTGAAAGCCGTGTTGTCGCTTCACTAATTAGACAGGAGAGGGTAAATCTCCGAACGTCTGTGTAAACACGGTCCTTTCTCAACGAACCGCCTTCGGGTAAATTATTCACATAAACGCACGTGATTGGCCACGGCAAGCCGCAGTACAGAATGTCCTACTGAAGGCGAGGTGGTTTGTGCATGTTTTTTCCGCATTATTTTTCGACTGCTCGGTTTCCTGGGTCTGCATCTGGGCCGCGTGTGACCCCTGGCGTGTCATTGTTATGGTACCGACAGCGACCAAATTGATCAGGGCAAACACATGTTCCCCAACAGGTCCTCCATTCACTTTATGATGTTTATTATTCTGGTAACTGAACACTGGGTGGAAAGGTGTGTCTACCGCTTTCATCATCCATTATTCATTCCATTATTCTCTATCTGTCCCAGTCTTCCTGTGTCCAGGCATACTGAAAGGCGTGTACCAGAGCGAACACCTTTTTGAGTCGGACCACCAATCGGGCTCGTGGTGCAAAGACCCACTGCAGTCGTCCAATAAGATTTACTACATGCCGTGGACGCCATATCGCACTGATACTCTGACCGAATATTCGTCCAAAGAGGATTTTATCGCGGGACGTCCCACCACTACCTACAAACTCCCGCACCGTGTCGATGGCACTGGCTTCGTCGTGTACGACGGCGCGTTGTTCTTTAACAAGGAGCGCACGCGCAACATCGTCAAGTTCGACTTGCGCACTCGAATCAAAAGCGGCGAGGCTATTATCGCCAACGCCAATTATCACGACACGTCGCCGTATCGCTGGGGAGGGAAGTCCGACATTGACCTGGCTGCTGATGAAAACGGCCTGTGGGTGATCTACGCCACGGAGCACAACAACGGGAAGATCGTGGTGAGCCAGCTCAATCCGTACACGCTCCGGATCGAAGGGTCCTGGGATACAATGTACGACAAGCGCTCCGCCTCCAACGCCTTCATGATCTGCGGAGTCCTGTATGTGGTAAAGAGTGTGTACGAAGACGACGATAACGAAGCGTCGGGGAATAAAATCGACTACATGTACAGCACTGAGAAGAGTCGCGGGACGAACATCAACATCCCGTTTCCAAATTCGTACCAATACATTGCAGCGGTGGACTACAACCCAAGAGACAATCTCCTCTACGTATGGAACAACTACCACGTCGTTCGATACTCCCTGGATTTTGGCAACAACGACAACCGGATCAATTTCGGTAAGTGCTGCTTTAAACTGATTTCTCATTGAGCTCAGCTGTCCTGTTTAGCAACAAGATGGCCGAAGACCTGCGGACTGATTTTTTTTCTCCGGCGGAGGCGTAAATGCCGCTTATTGGAAAATTCTCACAATTATTAGCCATGTTTATGGAAATAGACCCCCTTCGCACCTCATTTGTTTTATGAAGGTACCGATTTGGACTGAAGGTACAAACTTGACATTCGGCTATTGTGAGCTAAGCTGAGCCTTGTAACATATGTGTTAAATGTGGTTTATTGTATCTATAATTTTATAACGTTTATAAAGGGAATACACATAGGGTTCCGGGATAAATGGGCTAGCAGGTCTAAAACTCTCGTCTTTCAGGAATAATAAAATGAGAGCCGTGTAAGATTTTTGGCGTCCACATGAGGTTATTTGCAATTTTTTTGGGGTGGGTTCCGGGGGATTTTAGTGGAAACGGGCGCAACAGCACCACTAGGTTTGAAGAAAAACGGCATGTACGATTTGCGATGCAAGAAGTGCTAGTATATATGAACATTTTAATTTATTAACGAATTTGGCCGGTTGACTTGATACGGATGGAAGTGGAAAGACGCTCCAATGGCCAATGGTCATACTTCTTTATGTGAGGTACAATCATTTTTTGATTCTTGCTATGATTGTGATAAAGCAATTCAAAGTGATGGATTTAGAGACTATTACACACCCAATTTTATAAAACAACAATAAACAATGGGTAGTTAATATGACAAAAAACGATAATACAAGCAACAAATTATTAAAATTACACAAAATAAATGGCATCAAAAATCAGAGTAACGTCACGGTACAGTCAAGCGCTGCAGGTTATATTATTTTTTTTAGACAAATCATCAGCCAGGTCTAAATCATGTGACTCGCGCCTGCACATCCGCGGTACGATTTTTCACTTATTTTCCCAGGTCTTTCCTCAATATTTCTAGTGAACAGCTTTCAATATGAAACGATGCGTGTTTAAAAACCGCAAAGGAATATATTCCTGAGAGTACTAATGTGAAAGACAATCAGGTGAGTTATTATAGTCAGGCGAGGTTAGGGGTCGCTTAGCGTATAAATAAGGACACGACCTGCGACTGCTCCGAAATATAAAGATCTTCTGCCTGGTCTTTTCTTTGTAGATTTCGAAGGTGGAATTTTTAATTCACCTTGGTTTGAATCTCTAAAGGATGGTGTGTGTGTGTGTGTGTGTGTCCCCACAGCCCCTATTTAATGACCATACTTGCTTATTAGCGTCCTGCATATCAAAGCTCCAGTGCACGTGCTATGTGTGTGTGGGTGTGATTAGAGTGGGAGTGTTAGCTCACTAAGCTAATGAAGATCAGTAGATTATCTAATAGTCATATCAAAGAGAATGCTCATATAATCACACCTGCTTTGTGCGGTTCAGATTTTAATTAGCCGTGTTTCATTAATATTAAAAACCCGGCTCTGTAGCTCACCTGTACTGGTCCAGGAGCCCAAACCCGACAGCGCTTTGATGAAGACCAGCAATTCTACATGCTGTCCTGTGTGCTTTTGTTGTGTCAGGCTCACAAAGAGACACACCACACACGTGCACGCACGGAGTTTTTCAGCACTGAAATGAGTGACCGGAGGGATACTGGTAGAAACGTCTTCCGAGGAGGATGAGGACGCAAATCTTTCCGTTGTCGTCTTTCCGTTCAGGGTCAGCTCTCATTCGGCGTCTTTCAGTGCTTTCTCTTGGTTCCCGTTCACCGGCCCGTCACCGCAACACACACTCTGTAGAAATATGTCATGGTTAATTACCACACAGGTGTAAACACGCTTGTCCTACCCACTCATTCACTGCGGTCCGTCCTGCCATTCACAGTCTGCGTTCAACCATGTCCGTGCTGTCGCATTTATAATGTGGGTCTATTGTGTAAAAACTACGGCTGCTGTTTATGCCTTGGCATTGTTGCAATCCAAAACGCGCTCACGTTAAAGTAGCACGCTGTGAACATCCGTGTGGAGCCACAACTGTTATTACGCCGTTTTGACTTGATGCCCGAGAATGTGGTGACTCTGCGTGGTACGCGTCGACTCACCAAGTCTACATATTAACCATGAAGGCAATCATAATTAAAAACATTAAAAAAAGACTAGGGGTGTACAAACTTTTGTCTGGTAGTGTGTGTATTTTATCATTTGCACTTTCGGAGGAACTTCTCATAGTTCTTGGACTGTTGGAGGAAGTAGCCTCTTTTGTGTGTTCGCACAGCAGGAACTGGGAACATTAGAGTTCTGAGCATGCTGTTGTTAGTGATTTTTTTAGCTCCTACGTCAACGTACGTACTTTCCCAGTACAACAGGAACCATGAGAGACACGTGCGTACGGTGACTGGTGAAGGTGTACTGAGATTCTTCGAGTCGTGCGGTCGAGATTTGTTTGTCAGTCGGTGTGCGTTAACAGGATAAGACAGATAGAAACTTAAACAAATGCGCTTGCTAAAAAACATCCATCCGTGACTACATGACAGCATGATCTGCTTAACAGATGAGAGAAGCTGAAACCTGAGGTGGAGTGGCTTTCAAATTAAAGTGATGCTTAAAGAATTGTCTGTAAGGCTTGATTTAAACGGAAATGCGTGTGAGCTGCACGTCTCATTATTCCGACAAACGCAGAAATGTAAACAAAGAGGAAGTGCGCAACACGACGGGTGAATACGTGCCGGAAATCAGCACTAAAATCACTGCAAAAAAATCACCAATGGATTTTCTAATTGCCAGACAGTCTATATGAAAACTCTTCATGTTTTCATATCGAACAGCCGAACAAAGCAAGAACAAAGCGCAACTCGCAGCGTGTGGACTTCGTATGAGAGACGCAGTGTTATGTTGGCTGAAATCGCTGAAAAAAACTAACCACTAGTGGATTTAATAATTGCCAAATAGGTCTAGTCGTTGTAGGAAATCCTCGTCTTCAAATCTTCTTACTGAGCAGCCGAATCCAGTTCGACTGGAGAAATCGGTTGCAGCCTTAAATCCATGTAAACGGTAGCCGTATAAACAACTTAATGTTAGCGTTAAAAATGAACGCAAGAAAAAAACTCAATGGAGTGACAATGCAAACAGAAAAAAAGGCCTGTGAAGGCGTGTACCTCCGCAGGGGGTAGTCCATATCAAAAACTACCTAGAACTGTTTGGTCCGAAAGCACCTATTAAACACGCTAATATGTTACACATTAAAAATGCGTGGTTTTTATGAGGGTTGTCAGATTTTGATTCACAACTCAATTTGTTATGGAACAAGGAATCTTCTGATAGATCCAGATTGGTTATGCAATTTGTCCGCAGTTTAAGCTCCGTAGTCGGCTCAGAAAGATTTGAAATCATGACAGGAAGTAACATGAGCACCTCCTGTCCAGGTGAGTGTGTGTCTTTTTAGCCAGATCCTAGGGATAGGGCTGGAGTTAATTCAGCCAGGATGAAAAATGAAGTCGAGGACCGTTTCCTTCAGTACCAGCAAACTAGAGTTTTCCCTTTTGCTCCATTCGTTCAATTTCCTTGGCAACTACAAATGGTGAAGTTGTAACCTGGCGATCGTGATCCCACCCCCACCCCCACCCCCACCCCCAAACCCCCCCACATCACGCTTGATCTCTGGCCATTCTCGTACAGGAGTGACCCAGGTGGCTTGGCAATCCTCCACTCAGTCGTAGATCCACAGCTACATGTACGACCCTGCATTCCGTTTTCGCTTTCATCTCCAGTCCTCCTTATTGGAGGCCATATATCAAAGTTGTCATGAGGGTTCATAACACATCCTGATAGTACCTCAGCTCCTCGCATATTGAGAACGAGAACCAAATGGTTGATGTTGCTCCCTATTGCTGATAAGAATCACTCTAAATGCTGATACTGGTCTCTAATGAGGGATATGAAGTGGATAAGAATCTCTCAGCAGTCTGATACAGCTTTCTAATCAGGGTGAGAGTCAGTCAACGTCGCTACAGACATTCGGTCTCCAATCCGGCGAAGGTAGATGGCGAGCTCCGTGATGCCTTGGCACTTTCAGGCAGTTTTTGAAACTTGAAAAAACTACGAAGCAAAAATGTGTTGGATAAATATTTATAAATGTCTTTCACAACTTGCTCAGCCATTTTAAGCAAGTCACTAAGGTGACCAATCTGTCCTGGCCGCTGTTCAGCGAGTCCTGAGCGTGAACCTGAGTGGGAGATCTTCAGTTTTGTCCTTGGGGGCACTGGAAGTGTAATCAGCCTGTGCATTTGAGCAACCCATGCAACTGAACAAATCATTTCTCTGAAAAGACCCAGTTACACTTAAGCAGTTGAGAAATGATGCAATGCAAGAGGAAGCCTGAAAGAAGGTAGTGCCTCCCACACCTCTCCTGTTACTAATGGATGGTGGTGCAGAGTGTTTTTACTAGGCTTTTGCAATGGTGTTTGAGCCAGCAAACTTGCCTTCTGAGCTGCATTAAATATATACCAGTCATCTAAGACCATCGGTGTCTCAGGCGTTAATACATTAGCGCTTTGGCCTTTGCAGCCATTACGCCTGCCTCTGCAGCTGTGAGCATGCGTAGGGGCTTTGAATGAAGTTGATAAACTCTAGGATAACCCGGTCACTTGGTTGCATGACTATACAAAGAAATATGTCATGCATTAAAAACCAGTCTTGGGCACATTCGGTGCTGCTACTGCGCTGCACTAGTGAATTACGCCATCCACATTCTCCACCTGGGTTTCGAGAACGAGAAGCAGATGCTGAGAAAACATCAGAGTCGGGTTGTTTTTTTTTTTTTTTATGTGAGGCAGCTGTACTGAACTTCTCGGAATTCTGCTCTTCATTGCACTGTTGCTTTCCTGTTAGCAGCTTTTGTATTTGCTTCATGGCTTCTGCCAACTCTTCTTCGCTCCAACGCTGTAAAGTGCTCACTCTCATTCCTGTTCCGAGGGAATGAGCAGCCGAGCCTTCTGCCCATTTCTGACAAAGGATAGCTTACCTTTCTCTTTCTTTAACTAGAGGGCTCTACAGTCGTATCTGCAGGTTGCTTTACTCCCTGCTGTGATCACATAGCGTCAGAAGGAGGATTATGAATAATAAGCAGTATTTATATAGAGTCTGTGAGTTTCGTGCATTGCAACAGGCATTACGATGCAAGACTCTGGAAGCGCTTGCTTCAATCTCAAACGGTTTAAGTGTCGATCATTGTCCTATCATTGTCCATTATCAGGACCTGCTAGGACAAACAACTCACCATCGCACCCTCAGGATGTTGGAAAAGGTCAACAGTTCACGAGATATATGTATTATAGCATACAGTAATGATTTAAATTCTGGTGAAGAGGATGGGATTCGTGTGCCCTGTGAGTCTGGAGATCCTTTCAAGGTTCCTTCTTCATGTTGTCTCAAGGAGTTTTTCTTTGCCACCGTCTGTGCCACTCTATATCTATATCCGGATGTCTGTAAAGCTGCTTTGTGATAATGTCAATTCTTAAAAGCACCATAAAATTGAATTGGATTGAATTGAATTTAAGATCCGCATCAATGCAAGCTCCTTTGATGGCTTTGCAGACTTATCAATAATAAAATTATCACGAATATTAAGGATAGAGTATACTGTATTTTCCATTATGAATCCATTTTCTCAACTCCTCGACTTGGCAGAAATAGTAAAGAGGATGAGCATGATGCAGGACCGACCGTTTATAGGTTGTCCATGATCACATGATAACCTTGCTAATAAACAGGAAGGCTTTTGTACTTCCGTGGGAAACCTCAGTACAGGTCCGAACCAGGATGGCAGTTATACAAGGCATATGACTGATTTATTTATGTATTTGTTTGTTTATTGGTAATGGTGGGGGGTCTGTCTTCGCGTGCCGTCCACAAATTGAGCCATGATTGCTGCCTAACATAATCATAGTTTTTGAATGAGTGTTTGTTTTTGCACATAAGGGCATTTTCTTTCGCATTCCTAATCATACGTGGGATAAGCGGTAGACTTGCTGATTATGACCTCAACACAATACTAAAACGTTGATTACAACAAGAGCAAAAAAAAAAAAAACCACAAAACCTCCCAATCCCGGTAAAACGGAACGAACAGCTCTTTGATTCGGAGACGTCTTCATAAAAACGGCTTTTTCAGCTGGCTATGGCCGAGTCTGATAGATAAATACTGCAATAAGCAAGGAAGGATATTGTGCACCGTGAATGTGCTTGTAATTCAACGTGGAGACGAGGCTGCTATTCACGACCGATCTACCAGGACAATATGCCTCTGCTTTGCCACAGTAACTGTTATTTCACACTCTTTATACATGAGAAGGAGCCAGTTTCCTGTGCATTTAAACCGATCCACAAACTGATTTAAATGTAGATTTTAGCCAAAGCATCTCTTATAGGTGTTCCGTCTGAGTTGGCACCTGCCGACAGTTAAGGTAAAATACCCTCCGATTACTATCATTTTCATCATCATCAAGTCATCCGCTGAGGCCTCACGCGCGCTACTGTTGGGGGCGGAGTCATCCTGCAAAAGACCACTCCCATCCGTACACGATAACACTACAGCGGCTTGTCTTCCCTACATACAGTTTTTCTTCACCACTCATCCTTATATATTTTCTGCGCAGTGCTGTAGGCAATCACGCATTCCTCAGGATGCCAAAAACGGAAAAAAGGAAGAAAACAATCAGACTTAAAGCAGTAACAAAAAGGGAGGATTGAGGGATTAAACTCATCCTGCCAAGATTCGCTCTCTCACTCTTTCTTTCAATTCTGCTGCCGCTGTTCTCCGTTCTACTTTCTCTTTCGCTCGCATGCGTTATAAAAGCTTCACTTCAAAGAGTGATTGGAATTAGATTTGTGCTGTCCTCCTAAGCAAGACACGCTTCTACACACACTCCTTCACACACACACACACACACACACACACACACACACACACACACACACACACACACACACACACACACAC
>JAQQZR010000013.1:3502608-3513684 GCA_030068235.1 Notoglanidium macrostoma | reverse complement strand
GAGGATACACACACAGTGAGACATTGTTCGATTGTTCATCAGTTTCAGGATCTACATGTAACATCAGCTCCCTCTCTCTCTCGCTCTCTCTCCCTCTCCCTCTCGCGCTCTCTCTCTCCCTCCTTCTCTCTCCCTCTCTCTCTCTCTCTCCATCTCTCCCTCTCCCTCTTGCGCTCGCTCTCTCTCTCTCTCCTTCTCCCTCTCGCGCTCTCTCTCCCTCCCTCTCTCTCCCTCTCTCTCACCCCCTGTGTTCCTCTTTTATCTTTTATTCCCATTACACTCCTACTTTTTCTTTTCAGCCATATCTCCTTTTTAAAAAACCCCACTGGTTACAATGAAATATTTTGGCTTTAGTGTTTTACAATTTGATACTAAAATATATTTGCTAAACTTTAGAGCGATTGTGTGACTCCATTTAATTCTATTCTCTTTCTTCACTTTGACTGCTGAGTTTGCTTCACTTTAAATTTCACTTTAGGTCAAAACACAGAAAAATCATCGGCAAGATGTACATTTTTTTAATGCACCACAGAAAAACAGATCAAAGTGGTACAGATATAAGTCTTGTGTATATATGGAAAGAATTGGTCAAACAAAAAATATGTGTCAGCTTGTTACAGGTCTTTTTTAAATTTGTTTTTCCTGAACCATTTTTATATTATATAGTAAAGTGCAACTAAAATAATTACCTCCAAGTTCACATAATGTTTAGCTTTCATTTTCCACTGTATTTTTGCCAGCTTTTAAGCTCAATAAGGTTTACTCTATATTCAACAATGTCCTGAATCACAACTTAATCATCCAAATATACTACCAGATACTGTTTTCAGCATCATGTGTAAAATATGCTTGAACTTATCAATAACCGACTTTATCCACCATATAATTAATGTAATAAAGTAATAATAAATATTACATTTTATGTCTTTCTAATACTTGGAAAGCGCTTTCATCTCAAAGGGATAAATTGCCCAGATTTAGAGCTTAATTTATAAACACCTTCGACTGAAGAATTCATAAACGCGCTCAACAAAATTGCATCTAGCCTAAATGTTTATTGACTGCCCCAACAACTGCCCTTAGGCTAGAGCCGTGTGCCTGACCGCTGCTTGTTTTTACTCATCCACATCTTGTTCTAATGAACTCCATTGGTTTCAATGAACTCCAATTCTTTTAAATAAAAACAAAATAATAGAACATTTTTAGAAGATATATTAATGGACACAAAACACCGGCCATTCGATTACAATCACAATGCTTATGCTAGTTGTTTATGATATTACATGCCACAAGTAGTGTAGTGGTTAATTTTACTTCACTGTGTACTTTTGTAGGGGAACTTTAACCCCACAACAAATTCCTTTTACTTTCACTGATCTAAGAAATATGTGCTAGATTTTGCTTATCAAACCAAACCAGCCCTTGGTAGTAATCTCTATCTTTCTGTTGTATGTTCCTCAGGTGAGATCCGTATGGCTCTGGTTCTGTATAGGAATCTTGGTCAGTATTTGTCCACAGAGAATGCGAGTGTGCGGCTGGGAAGCGAAGCCGCTTATCCCAACTACTCACTCATTGTCAACTCGCCTGTAATAACAGCAGCCATTAACAAGGACAGCAACAAAATCTACTTGTCCGAACCAGTTCGCTTCGTTGTCAGCCACTTGCAGGTATCACACACACACACACGCACTGTTTTATTTGTGATCTAAGTGCATTGAGATCAAATTATATCCTTCCCTCGTAGAAGTCAGAGTCGAACTTCAACCCGAACTGCTCATTCTGGAGCTACTCCAAACGCACCATGACGGGTTACTGGTCTACACAGGACTGCAGGCTGGGTGACACGAACAGCACACACACCTCCTGCTCCTGCACACATCTCACCAACTTTGCCGTGCTTATGGCCCATGTAGAGGTCAAGGTGAGCGTATACACCTTTGTATTCACCTTTGTCTTAGTATCTTTGTGTAACCCTTCCCTTGACAAAATTATTAATGCAGCTAATTACTGCTTTGCCAAACTTAATTTTAACCCTAACCTTCAACCTCAGTAACCAAAATGGAGTTCTTTTTTGCACCTCAAGCTGTGAGTTTTGTTAAAAAAATAATGCATTTTCCTAATGGGGATGAGCCAAATGTCACCACAAGGTCAAAATTATCAGATATTCCTATCTTTGTGGATATATTTGGTCCCCAACAAGATTTAAAAAATCCCCCAACACACACACACACCTTAATTGTCCATGCACTGCAATCTGAGCAGCTTGTAATTTGAAATTATATTTTATAGTCATTACTACTATTCCATATATATTTTGGAGCTCCTCATCATCTAAGTATCTTAGAGTGGTTAATTGAAGCTTTTTAGCAGGTTTCATACTTTCTAGAAATGAAAACGTTGTTACACTATTGGGTGGCTTTGGTCATTTTCAATCTTACCACCTCATTATAGCTGCAGCTTCTTCAACTGTGCCAACTAGGGATAAAGTGAAAAGTTCAATGTATGATAATTATATGACCAAATGACATATAATCATATTACTCATCAGTAATGACCAGGAAAGACTGGTTGACAACTGTGAAAAGTGTAGTGATTACTGAAGAGACAGTGACAGCCCAGAGAGATGGCAGCTGGAGCAGAGCTGGCAACCTGTTCTGTGTCCTCTGTGTGAAGAGGAGTACCAAACAAGCTACAGAGAACCTGATGGATACATACCCCCAGGGGTGCACAAGAGGGGGGAGGGAAAATGGGCACTCCATCTGGATGGACCCAAGGGTAGCAGACCAAAGCAACGAGCAAGTGATGCCCATGTGGTAAGATCTGCAAGAACAATCAAAGCTTAAAGATTCACCAGCCTAGGATGAAGTGTCTGATGGGAGCAAGAGCAACACAACAAACAGGTGTTCAACGTGGTGAGTTGCAGCAGGAGAAAGACCCTGAGTCCCCACAGTACCTAGAACGTACATGTGCTGCAAAAGGAATCCCCCAGCATTAAACCAGAGAGGAGGTGGGTCAAGTGGCCAGGATTCCATAACTCATCACTGTGGAGCCAGATTGACAGAGACGTAGGCAACCAAAATTTGAAGGAAATTGCAAGGGGGGAATTCATCAAAAGCTGCAAGTCATGACAAAAGTTTAATTGATCCTTGCTTCAGATAGATTTGGAGACAACGAAGGAAAAGTAGCCAACCACCTAACTCTAAAAACCAAAGGGAGTTTAGGATGCATAGCATCAGGCAGAAGCCTAAGTTCTTGTGGCAAAATGGAAAAGGACTTGAGAGAATGAAGAATGCTGATTGACCCCCCAAAGCCAGATGAACAGTTTGACAACCTAGAGTTGCAGCTGAGAGAAGTTTGGGAGGTTTTGTTCAGAGCTTGATCAATCTCAACTCTGGAGTCAAGTGGTATCACTTACAAGGTTGAGAAGAACTATCCTAAACTTCTGCAACGACTGTGGAAAATCCTGCAGGTCATCTGGAGAAGTGGCAAAATTCCAGGACAATGGAGATTTGCAGAAGGGATTTGGATCCCCAAGGAAGAGAACTTCAAGCAGATCATTCCGTTATGCATCATCTCCCTGCTGCGTGTCGAAGCCAAGAATTTCTACAGCAGCTGTGAACCTTCCTCTGCAACAACAACTTCATTGATATGTCAGTCTAAAAGGCGACATCTGAGGAATTCCAGGGTGTTTGGAGCACAGAGGAATAGTGGTGTCAAAAAAATGAGGAGGAGTACAGGGTCCCAAGTCAGAGTTTATTTCAAGACAGAAGAAAATCAAGCAGCAGCATCAGACAGATGATTTATTCTGAAGAAGTTCTAGACAACCAGTCACAGAGAAGAGTAAAGACAGAGAGAAGAGAGCAGAGCAGTAAAGAACAATAAAGAAGAGTAGCGCCTTTGTGAATACATGTTATAAGACAAAACAGGACAAAACCATTTATTAAGATACATCAACATGTATTATTCATCGTTAAATAAATGGTACAGCCTGTAACGCTATTATGAATATTCATAAAATCACTCTTGAGCAAGAAGATAGCCAGGATGATGAAAAACAAAACCTGGTTTAAACCAGAACTGTTGGTATTTACTCAGGAAAATGTTATTGAAACAAGGAGCCATGTATTATAAAGGACTTGAAGTACTCATGGCTCATGGTGGAACAATGAGAAGAATGAGTTGAGGCCAAATACAGATCCATCAATTGTTAACACAGCTCATCAGAGAAGACAGAGGTAACAAGGACAATCTGTCAGTGTAGTTGTCTTGAAAATGCATATGGTGCTATACTGCACAAGCCAGTACAAAACTCCATGACCCCAGCAGAACCCAAGACCTCATTGGTAATTTTTTCAATAACTTGTAATGTAATAACAACTTGCTGCTCTGGAGTGTTTACATCAAAGTGGCATGAAGATGGAGATGGAGAAGTTGGGATAATCACAGGGTGCACTATGTGACCCTGTTTTTGCTGGCCATGAATATGCTCATTAGATCTGCTAATCCAGAGTGCAGAGTACCCAAGACTAAACCTGCTGAACACCTGCAGGAATCGTGGCCTCTACAAGGGACTGGGACCTGTTGGTGGACTTGGAAATGCGGCTCGAGTTCCCACAGCACATTGTGGTTTCCACCTTGAAACCACACATCCATCTCTTGTCTGAATCCACCAACATATTATGCTGGCATGAGCTAACAGTCCCAGAAGTTTGCTTGGATGAGGTCATTGAAAGGAAACTTGCCAAGTATGAGAGGCTGGTCAGCAAGTGCAGTCAAGTCGGCTGGAGAGCAAGGTGCTACCCGATTGAAGATGATTGCAGGGGATACACAGCATGAACTCTGGCAAGAGCTTTCTGTGCACTGGGCATTGAAGGGCAGAGAAGGAGAAGAGCCATCCATGATACCACTAGATGGCTGTGACTCATGAGAACCATGAGGCAAAGGAGTATTCTAGCCATCTGGACACAAGCTGAGGTCTGATCAACCTCATCTGGGTGATCTGGAGGAGTATGTATGAAAGACCTGAAAAACCTGATGATTCCAAGAGCACTGAAGATGTGTCTAGAAGCATCAGAAGAAGTATTTGCTCAACCAGATTCTTTACTCAAATAAAAAGTGGTGATATTTTCCGAGTAAATGTCAGAAGAATTATATGAAAAAGGTAAACTCACGTATAGAGTAGGTACTTAAAAACAGACTTACGTATTTTGATTTCACCTAAAATTATTGTTATTGTTATTTACTTTTCAAACAAACAAAAAAAAATCTCATCTACAGTAATTAAAAAAATGTGCCCCATGCAACAAGACAAACTACTTCTGCTACACATTCGCACAGTAGTTTGATCAATTGTTCCTATTAGATTCGCACAGCCATTTTAATGATTGAAGAAGAGCAACATTAGCAAACAGACTCTCGTCTTGTTGAGAAAACTGCACGTCTCTTAGCAAAAAATATTGAGATGCAGCAATGCACCATCTGCTCCTGCCATCAGGCCAGTCAGTCTAATGGAGTTAAAAATTAGGATTTCATACATTTCCAGGGACAAGCAATACCTATAAATAATATTCTTAGTAGCATCATCATGAGATAACATATATAAATATTTTGAGTTCATTATTGCCTTACACTGTAATACCAATATATTTTCACAAATAAAACACAATAGCTATTACAATAGCTAATATACTATTAAGAACAGTTCAGATAAACCTCTTGGTATTTGTTGTTATTGAACAAGGCATGCTGTTACTTTAAAATGATCAAAGATCAGGTGGTGTGATGCCAACCCTAAGTTATTTATTTTCCTATAACAGCATGTCTCAATGTGTTTTATTCCTTCTATACCATAGCTATTTACCACCAATTACAATTTTGGCTATTCCAGCCAATCACGGGGCAGGGGAAGGAAAGGATAGGGGTGTCGTTGTTAGTGTCGTTGCCTTGGCAATGCGCATGAAATTGAGGGGGGCGGAGCTTCTGAAGGAGCACTGAAGGGAGGTGTGTGTTTGTTTGGCTGCTGACTTCAGATATCTTTCAAATATCAAAAGATCTTTCTCCAGAATCAAAGACTTCCCTTTTAATAAAAAAATGCAGCTGATGACTTCATGTTTATTCAAGATTTTTTTAAACTCTCCAGTGTCAGAGCTTTGTAACAGTCAGAAGGAAAGCTGTTCCTTTAAGCTTTCTGACATGGGGAAAGATTTTCAGGATAGAAGGCTTTGTGGTTTCTTGGTAACATGCCAAGCTGTATATTTCTGGAGAAAGAATAAAAGAGAGACTGGTGATGGTGATGACAATACTGTTTATAGCTGTTGCAACTGCGTAATTGATAACAGGAATTAACTTGTTCCACGATCATTCTATAACATTAAACCTAATTATAAATGAATATAAAGTGTGTTATTCATTAATAAATTCAAACTTATAATTGCTATGGTATAAGAGGAATAAAACACAAAATGATCATGCTCAGGTCCTTAGGTCCTCTATAAGTATCTGGGACAGTGTAATATCCACAGAGGGTATGAGTGGGTGCGTCTTTGCCTTTTAGTTCAGCAGTTAGGTTCAAAATACCAAATCCATAATTTAATGTAACAAGATGGAGGCGGACTCCATTTAGCTTTCCACTTCCTTCCCTGCGAGAGACATTCTGTCTAATCCTCCACACCACAAGTAAATCAGGATTATCAAATGGCGAAAAAGATGGGAGGAGAGAGAGAGAGAAGGGGGAAGAGAATCAGATTTCTTGAAGCCATCAAGCACAAGCAGCTTATAATGTATGTTACCTCTCTGAGGTTGTGTGACACACACACTCACACACACACACACACACACACACACACACACACACACACACACACACACACACACACACACACACATTCATCACTCATGTGCTGGGGGTAAAATTTGTCAGCTAGGGATTTGATAAATAGGTCTGCAATAAAAATTCTCTCTCTTTCTCTCTGTCTCACACACACATACTTGTACTTCCGTCTTTGTGGGGACACTCATTGATATAATGCATACCCCAACCCCTTACCCTAACCTTACCCATCATAATTAAATGCCTAACCCCAACCCTTACCCTAATTCTAACCTGAACCCTAAAACCAAGTCTTAACCCTCAAACAGCCCTTTGAAGAAGTGAGGACCAGAGTCCTCACTCTCTTGGTTAAATATGTGTTTTGGTCCTCTGTATGTAGCAAGTACACACACACACACACACACACACACACATTAACGGAGCACATATTATGGGCCTAAAATATGCCATGGCATTTATGAATGTGAGGTGAGTGCCAAAATTTTTAAGGCACAAAATGCATAAAGGTCATTATATACATAAATGTAAATGCTGTGTACCGAGGGCAGAGCTGACCTTAAACACACACATACACACACAGAAACACACATCAATGACTCTTTTCCTCACCCTCCAGGCTGCGTTAATGGACATTGTATGGACGGATGAATGATTAATCAAATGGTGTGTGTGTGTGTCTTAGTGAGCACACAGTGTGTGTTTTCTATGCTTCAGCTCGTTTTCTAATACTGCAGATGAAATGGATTTGTTATTTGAACACTCGAAGGCCGTGTGGCCGCTGACGAATGAACCGCATTGTTTCTGCTCTGTATAGTTCCGACAGTGCATTAAGGCATGCTGAGTGCTTTTTCCCCTCATCATCTGTTCACTACACAGCAGTGGAGATCACATGGACCCCATCTCTGCAGCCATGTAAATGTAAAATCGAATTAAATAGCCATATTTTACCTCTAGTGCACGCATTAGTGATTTAAGCTGAGGTATGGGGGAGTGAATTTCATGCACACAGGAGTAATTCCGTGATGCAAACCTGATTGGTTTTTTAGCACTGTTCTAACTTTACAGACATGTACAGTTTAGCTGCAACATTTCTGACTTTTCACCTCTGGTAATATCTGAAATCTGCGCTTTCTACTTTTTCAGCTTAAGTTAGATATTTTTCTTGCATATGAGTAATAAATATGTAAAGACCAGCACTGTAGTGATGCACAGATTTACAAATAAGTCAGTTGAACAGTAAATATCTTATACCGTACTTCACGTTAGTAGAGAATTTATAAGTATTGACACCTTAGCTTTTGTTGTTTAGAATGCTTTAAAAAACAAATTAGATAGGGAACAAAGTATTCCAACGACACAAATGAACAACGTTAGTACTTCGTTGCAAAGCTGTTGTTGGTTATTATGCTTCTAAATGTCCCCAGTAAGAAGTAATCCACTTTTTGGAGCATAGGGGTTTAATTTCGGACCATTCCTCCTGGCAAATCTTCAATTCCCAAAGCGTACGAGGGTCTCTCTGATGGACTCGCAGTTTCAAAAAAAACTAACAGTTAGGACATGTAATCTTCTCGCCCCTGGTGCCTGGGATACTGATTCGTCCACACCTGGTATGACATTTAGAAATCGCTGCCACAGTCACATTTTCAGATCCACCTTGATGGAATTAAAAAGATAATAGTAAAAAATGTTCTACTTCCTCTTTATTGCAGACACATCACAGTGTATATTCCTGACTTGATAATCAAGCTCCCATTTTTACATTCCAGGCTTTTAGATGTTCACTATTTATGTAATTTTAGCTGAAATTACAAAAGATTGTTTTCAGACTGATGTGAAGGAGTTGGACTTGTTTTCATCTTGTCACGCATGATTGGTTTGTATGAGGACTTTATACACAATTTATGCCAATTATTCCCTTTATTTTACTCTATATCTTTATTATATCTCTATATCTATAAACTATAAAGTTTTCATTCTCATTCTCAGTTATTTCCCTTTTTGCTCTCTTTCCCTGTGTACCCTTTTCACATTCCCTCTATGTCTTTTCTCCCCTTACTCTCTCTTAACGTTACGCCCATGTATTTCTCTCCTTCCGTCCCCTCTCTTTCCTTTTCTCTTCTCTTTCAACTACTCTATATCCATTGCATTTCACGCTGATATTTTTCTTGTCTTTTCTTCTCTCTCTGTCTCGCTCTATCTCTCTCTCTGTCTGGCACACAGAAGGCAGATCAGATACAAACAACTTTGTTGGATATGATCACGTGGGTGGGGATTCTGCTCTCGCTTGTCTGCCTGCTCATCTGCATCTTCACCTTCTGCTTCTTCCGTGGCCTGCAGAGCGACCGCAACACCATCCACAAGAACCTGTGCATTTCGCTCTTCATCGCAGAGACACTGTTCCTTGTCGGCATCTACCGTTCAGACCAGCCTGTGAGCCATGCACACACACTCAGTCATTTAGTCACTATGATCTATGTAAGGAATAAAACACTACGGGGCATGCTATTACAGGAAAATAAGCAACAAAATAATCAACAATAGGGTGGTGTAATCAGCATCGTTACCACTCCAAAATTGATCATTTTCCTGTAACAGCGCATCCTAAAGATTTTTAGTTCTATTATACCACAGCAATCAGCCAATTATTATAACTTCTATTAATTAAATAACAACACATTGTGCATTTACGGTTTATGGTTATATTTGACGTGGATCATCCGTGACATTAGTTAGTTCTTGCACATTACAGTCATGGGAAAATGACAGTACGCCATCATTCAGGTCTATGTTTTTAAGGGTCTACATATCAGTAATGTGGTCAGCTTTTGTAAACAAACAAAACCTTAGGTGACAAAAGAAAAAACACAATAAATTTCAATATATAGTCATTATTTCCTCAAAAAATAAACCAACATTCAGAAACCTGATGGGAAAATAAGTACAGCGTATAATTCATTAACGTGCAATAATTTGAAGTACTAGCTAATCAGATTGCTTTGGAGATATTTTGTCATACTGTTCTTTTCAGCATTGCTTCAGTTCATTGATGTTTGAGGACTTTCGTTTATGCATTGCTCTCTTAAGATCCTGCCACAGCATCTCTATGGCTTGAGGTCTGGACTTTGACTTTGGCCCGTTCCACCACCTTGATTTTTTTTCTTCTTTAGACATTCAGATGTTGATTTGCTGGCGTGCTTTGGATCATTGTCCTGTTGCATGAACGAATTTTGGCCCAGCTTAAACTGCTTGAGACATTTGTCTCAAGAATATTTTGGTATAAACTGGGGTTCGTTGTAGTCTCAATGGCTGCAGGTTTCCCAGGTCCTGTGGCTGCAAAACAAGCCCAAATCATCACCTCCCTATCACCATGCTTGACAGTTGCTATGAGGTTTTTGCTGTGTTTGGTTTTTGCCGAATGTGCAGAATGACCAGAAATCTCCATCTTGGTCTCATCAGTGGGGTTCCAGAACTTTTGTGGTCTGTTCAGATGTAAGTTTGCAAACCTAAGTCATTCTGCCATATTCTGTTTACAGAAAAGAGGCTTTTCTTAGCCACCCTTCAATGAAAGCCATACTTGTTCAGTCTTTTCTGATTGTGCTGTCATAAACATAAGCATGTTTAATGTGCTTACAGAGCCCAGTAGGTCACATGGTGTAGCTCTTGGGTTTCTCTTTGTATCTCTGAGCATTAAATGGTTTGACCTTGGATTGAATTTCCTGGGATGCCCACTTCTAGGGAGATTGGCAACTGTTTTGAAGCGGTAAACAATCCTTCTCACTGTACGATGGTGAATTTCAAATTTTTGGAGATGGCCTTATAACCCTAGCCAGATTGATGAGCAGCAAACAATCGCTTCTCCGAGGTAATGGCTGATGTGCGATTCTACTTGGCATGATGTAGACACACACCTGAGTGCTCCAGAACTCCAAAGTTAGGCTTTTATAGAGGTAGTTACTTTTCTTAATCATTTACTTATATTGTACCTTTCATTAGTAACACTTAGCTGCTAATTACTCTATTAATAATTGTGAAAGTAGGAAGGGTGTACTTATTTTTTTCCCACCTGGATTCTGAATGTTGGTTTGCTTTTGGTGGTAAAAAAAAAAAAAAAAGACTGCATTTGTTTATATATATATAGTATAAATAATAATAAATAATAAAATAAATATAAAAAATAAAATAATAATAATAATAAAATATATAATAATAATAAAATAATTAATAATAATAATAAAATAGATAATAAT
>JAQQZR010000013.1:3453000-3476482 GCA_030068235.1 Notoglanidium macrostoma | reverse complement strand
CCACACAGAAAGGCACCCTGTGTGACCCGGGGATCGAACCCAGGACCTTCTTGCTGTGAGGCGACAGTGCTAACCACCACACCACCGTGCCGCCTTAATGGAATTTCTAACCTTTTAATTGCGTTTGAGATCATCAGTTGTGTTGTGTCGAGGTAGGGTTGGTGTATAGTAAATAGCTCTATTACACAACTGTAGTAATCCATATTATGTCAAGAACCGCTCAAGTAAGTAAAGAGAAACGACAGTCCATCATTAGTTTAAGACATGAAGTATCTTTTAAGTAATGCAAATAAAGAAAGAAATCATTGAATTAGAAGGTGTGGTACTGTATATGTAGTAGAACATGTCAAAGTTTCACACGTCAAGTGTGTGACGTATTGAACTGAGAACTTTTCGTATGGGTATGAGGATGGAGAAAAGTAAATGCTTTTAGTTCTACAACAATGTCAGATCCACATATAACTGTAATGTCTAAAGCTATATCAGGTTGCCTTTTAGCCTACTAGCATTCACAACTGAGCATAATACATCAGCACCAACATGCAAGTGCATCCAGACGAAACACTAATAGGAATACACCAGGACCAAGCGCTACACACTGCATCCCCCTGCTGGAATCATTTGATTTTGCCAAATCTCATTAATAGCCCAGATGGATATGATAAATTGAATGTTTCCGTCAAGCCAAAAACCTGCATGTGTCCACAGAAGGTTACCAGTTGAACCCTCTCATTTGCAGCATGGGAGATGATGTTAACAGACTGTGTGGAGAGGTTTAAATTTCACATATGAACAAAGACATAGAACTGATCGAAAACAACGTTCTCTGTTCTGAAGAATCTGACTTACAATTTCAGCACGGATGAAAAGAAAATGACAATGCGGATTAATTTGTGACTGGCCTCTATTCACTTGGAGACGACTGTAATTATGAAATGCTACATAATAAGCTCATACAAGACCCAGCCAATAGCAGTTAATATCATAGGACATTTGGAGAAACCGACAAGCTTGGCTAGGCAATCAGAAGAAGTGAAATGATAGCACAGCGGTTTGTGTAGTCATTTAATTGCGACTGTGAAGGAGCACTGCTCAGTGGACAGGGAGTTCAAGAGCAGTGCAGCAGCATAAAAAGGAAAACTTACTAACCAGACGTGAGCAAAGCTAGAAAACAACACATGTCTTAAAATCTAGACTGTTCTCCCACATAACAACTGCTAGTGCCAATTATAGAAACCGGTACCCTTTCAGCTAAAACAGTCACTGCACATGATTACTATGCACACCCAGGTAGGATAATTGATATCAGGTCTGAAGTTCAAATGCTATTCCAGAGGAGGTGTTCAACACCTGAAGAAGAAGAGACCTCTTCCGTGGCCTGTCCAATAACCCGTAAAAGCAGCGGGTGTTATGAGTCAATTTCTGAAGCAGGACATAATTAAAAATATGTCTAGTTTCAGAAAGCTTTAGTTAGTAGCTGTAAGCCTAGAGCTGATTGCATTGCTCAGTCTCATTATCTGAAGGTCCATAAAAGTCAAAAGTCAAAAGCTTTGCAATGGTTCAGTGGTCATTCAGCTGTCTTATGCCATTAACCTCAGACCAGTGCAATGTTCAAGAGGAACCCTTATCTCGTCGGCTTACTGACTGGTGCGCAGGAATGACGGCTTTTTTTCCAGTTATGTGTTGAGCCAACAAAACTGAACACTGTATACAGAAAAATTGAAATTCCACTCTGTAAACTCCTGGCATGATGTCCAGGGCATGATCTCTTGCAAGCTTGAGGTTTAGACAAATTCTCCTGAATAGTGAAAGAGTAAAATACTAAAAGCTAGGAGCGGTTGCACCAGCTGAATGTGTCTTCCATCAAAAGTTAGGAAGTAAGGTTGGTCCTAAACCATATCTTGAGAGTAGTTATTTTAAAACTAGCACCACAGACACTTAAGATTAAGGTAGGATGTACTTTAGGTAAATCATAACTAGTAGTGTGTTGGGCTGCAGTCAAGAATGCCATTGTCAAGTCCAAGACCAGGACTAGCTGAGATCAAGTCAAGACCATATCTTAAGGGGGTGAGACCAAGCCAAGATCAAGACCAACATCTCTCAAGTTCTTTTCAAGGCCAAAACTTTCAAGTGGTTGGTTTCATTCATGCATTGCACCAATGTTTTCTGGAAGTAATACACCAGAGGTGCGGCAGGTAGTGTTGCCACTTCCCAGCTTTAGGATCCTTGGTTCAATCCTGAGCTGTCTGTGTGGAGTTTCTCTTATTCACTTAGTCTTTATATATGGATTTCCTCTGGGTTCTTCAGTTTCCTCCCCCTCCCAAAAACATGCATGCGTGAATGAGTGTTTGTATGACTATGCATTGTGCCCTGCGACAGACTGACCTCCCATCCATGGTGTATTCCTGCCCCACGCCCAGTGTACCTATGGCAGACTCCACATCCCCTGTGACTTTGACCAGCATGAATTGTTCCTGAATATGAATGACTGGTGGCTCTCATGCTCAGTAGTACTCTATTGTCTCAAGGAAGGACATGTGAAAGCTAGTTAAGCGCAAAGCCAGTAATACAGACACAGAGCTGATGGAAGGCGCAAATATCGACGTAGGCATGCTCATGAATAATTTGTCTACAAGCACTTAATACCACAACAACCCAAAAGAGCACCTTCAGGCAGGCAGTGTTTGTGAACAAGTTATGAAAATGTGCACAGAGGACACCGAGATAAATGTCACGGACCACTAAAGCTGTACTGTTTAAGATTACTCTGAAAAGAAACACGATTCATGATGTCTACTGCAGTAAAGAAAGCTCAAAGCTCCACAGACGACTTCAGTGGGAGTGGGAATGGACTTATGCACACTTAAAGGGCAAAATTATCTCTCTGTCATGTATTACTGCATATATGTATGCAGGTGCATATGTTAATTGGTTTAAAAAAAGGGCATATTAAAGATGTGCCCTTTTTACTAGCTTACCAGCTAGCATCCTAACTAGCTGCATAGGTAGATAACTAGCTAGAGGTCATTAGCTGTCATATACGGATGAAAGACCTTTTTTTTGATGTTTTTTCCGAATCATGTTTTCATTAAGAACGAATTTTGTTACTCCGGATTGCACTGATGTTTGGGTAGTTCTTCTCGTGAAGTCTGCAGTCATTTAACAAACTTCACTTGAGCAGATACACTGTGGAATGGTGATAAGGTTCGGCTTCACAGATTTGTATGCAGATTGACTGTCCTGTTGTCTGCATCATTCTAACTGTTGTGTCTTTCCCTGTTTGTGTCTGTTCTGTTCTTTTCACTTCTTTTAACCGTTCTTTTGCCATCTATCTCTCCTTCTTTCTCTCTCTGTTTCTGTCTGTATGTCTGTATGGATTGTAGGTACCATGGCTAACCATCTCATCTCTAACGCCTTGTTGCGTCCTCATGGCACTAACCCTTATAACACATTGCTGGGAGAATCTGCAGTGTACAATAACCCGTCTGCAAACATGTTCAACACACAAGGTTTGATGAGCACACACACACACACACACACACACACAAAATTGTCTACACACACCTGAAATTATGCTGCTTATTCTTTTAACAATCAATCAGTATTATAATAGTAGTAGGTGTAATAGTAGTAGTAGTCGTAATTATAATGCATGCTCATCTCTGGGTCCGTATTCACAGTGAGCTAAAAGAGATTAGTAGCTCCTAAGTGGCCAATATATAAGTGGTGTAAAAGCCAATGTAAAAGACTGGTGAGACTGGATGAACTAACAGAGCGGCTACTGTAACACCACTCTTTACAACCATGGTGAGCAGAAAAACATCTCAAATTTGAGGTGAAAGGGGTACAACAGCAGAAGCCCACATTGTGTTTCAGTCAAGAACAGGAACCTGAAGTTTCAACTCACCAAAACTGGACTTTTGAATATTGGGAAAAACATTGCCTGGTCTTATTCCAGGCTGTTGAGGAACGCAATGTGGTCTTCTGCTCTTGTAGCCCAGCTTGAACCTGGCTGGCCATTCTTTTTTGTTGGCCTCTCTCCTCATGAAGGTGTTTCCACCTCTAACTGGATTTTTGTTTGTTTGTTTTCTGCACCATTTTGTACAAACTCTAGAGATTTCTTGTGTGTGGGAAAACCCCAGAAAGAAGATCAGCAGTTTCTGAAATACTAAAATCAGCCCATCTGGCACCATGTCATAGTCAAAGTCATTGAGATCGCCTTTTCCCCCATTCTGATGTTTGATGTGAACATGAACTGAAGCTTTTGACCTGTATTTGCAAGATTTTATGCACTGTGCTGCTACCACTTGATTGACAACTTCCAAAATTCATTGCTTTCTTTTTAAATTGTTCACAGATTATACAGCCACAGTCGGGCTTGGGTTTTAGTCTGTTACATAAGATGGCTATGTAAATCGACACTGTAGTTCCATGTAAAATAAATTAAAATCCTCTCATTAATTAATTAATAATTAATGTGGCACTCAAGCATATCATTTGCAATGAGAGGATTTATATTGCTGTTTCGAGTTTGCCTTTGTTTTTTAACTTCCAAGTTTGCAGATCCACTTTGTTTTTTTTTTTGTTGTTGTTTTTTTTGCCTCGTCTTGTGTTTATGACTGCGTTCACACGTCTTGGTCTTTGTCACACGTTCTCATAGGTGGAGAAAGCGGACGGGAAGCCCGTTCCACTCCAGCGCAGTTATAACCACACCAAACCTTTAATGATTTCAGTGGAACGTTATTAGCATTACACGATCTGTGCGCATTTGCTTTTCATTTCTGCTTTTTGGCAGACACAATTGTATAACATTAAGCCTTAAATGAAACATCCAGTTGTTTTATTTTTCTTTATTACACCTATGAATCTACCGTGCAGCTCTCTGTAAGTCTAGGTCGGATAGTAATTTCCAGGTGCTGTTTACAGGATTCCTCAGTAGATATTTCAGGTGTAATGATAATAGTCACACAGCTTATATTACACAAGTTCCAAAAAAAAAAAAAAAAAAAGATTCTGCTCCAGATCCAGTTTGTGAATATTCGACTAATAAAAGTGTTGAGGATTTATAACTAATAGCCTTAAAGGCAAGTGCATGTTTTTAGAAGCAGCTGAACGTTATTGCGTAACAGGTTACACAGGTAATGAAATAACACCCACACGAAGGAGGACACTGTGTTCAGTGTTTCAAGATTACATTTGATTTATTTAGATTGTTACACCGAATGTCATACATAAACCCAAGGAACAGTTTTCATCAGTTTCAAGCCTATCTGATTTGGACGACACGCAGTTATCGAGCTAAAACCAGAGATGAAGGCCAGGAAATGTGAACACAAGATCCTTAAAAGACCTGAAAGAGAGCATCATTGAACTAAGCATGCATGCAAACTTTTACAGACATGGGAAGAATCTGAGAGCAGCATAATTTCTATACACACTCTCTCTCTCTCTCTCTCTCTCTCACACACACACACTATTAGAATGCTCTGTACAAATGCAAACACATCAACATCTGAAATGTTCTGTTGTACTTGTTAAACATAATGTGTGCTTTTCCTGTCTTAAATGTTGCACTTTAACTGAATGACAGCACATGCTTTAAAAAGAGCGTTCCGTACGAGGGTTTCCGATATTATTCAGAAGACATACCAGATTATACTGAACTCCAGCACCTCACAGAACCTTTTTTTAAAGAATGTACGCTATTATTATACGTGCCGGCTGTAAAATCTGTTAAAGCTGCCCTGCCCTTTGTCTTAATGATATATTTTGTCCACTATGTGCATACCATTAACATTTTCTATGTAACCATGTCTTTTTCCCCACTCTATCCTTTGTGTCTCTTTTTTTCCCTCCCTATTTTTGTCCCTCTCTCTCTCTCTCTCACTCTCTCTCAATTTCTTTCTCTCTCTCTGTTCATGCTGATGTGCAGCCTCCTACAGAGATTCAAGTATGACTCATTTTCTTTTCATTACCTACATCATCAGCTCACAGTTCTCTCTCCTGTCTCCTTTTCTCTTCTCTGCTCTTCTCTTCTCTTCTCCTCTTTTCTCTTCATAACAGATTGTGAGATAATGTTCTATTGAAGCTACAGTGTGTAAGATGTTTTTTTTTATTTTAATTTTTTTGGTAAAAATTAAAAAAAAAAAAAAAACGTGATTTTTGAGTTAGGTGAGGGGAAAAAATACTTTGTAATATGATATTCCTGTGCTGCTGTGCATTGCAACGACAATCTTGTAATACTAACTCGCTGGGTCCGTAAGTCAGCGCCGTGTCAGAGGTGTCGGCTCGGATTTGGTGTGAAATTTGTACGCGTACGTCATACGCCAGCTTAGATATGTCATCGTGCCCCAACTTTAGGCATGAAAGAAGTCCGAGTACAACAGTGAGAGGAAGAGGAAAAGGATTTTACCATTTATTTGTTCACTAATTTGGTAGGAAGCTAGTGAACGAGCGATTATAATCCACCAATTTGTCTTTGTAGAATTTGTGACGTTCTTGAGCTACACAACTCATAATGAGACAGTGACTAGCTGGAGGTGATCTGGTTTTGTTGATCATTTCTCTGATGTCGAATTTAATAACACTGCCATGAATTCTCCATTTTAAAATACTCAATTTAATATATTTCCTCAGATCTGAAGGTATGGGAGAAGTGAACTCGTAGATTGAGGCTTCTCAACCATAATTTTCATGCCATGCTTGGGATCTGTCACTGTCTACTGAGATGTTATGGCAAATAACAACATGAATGGCCTGTAACAATAATACCGTTCTATATTTAATACTTGACCAGAAAGTGTAATTTATTTTTGACAGTTTTATTAGTGAGAAAATGTCAAATGTGCAGAACATTGTGCTCATATAGTTTGAGGGCTGCCCTGGAGATGTTCACTTCCCTGGAGACGTGTTGAGGAGAAGCCGTTACGTTCAGTCCATGGTCCGGTGTGAAATTGTAGCGAGGCAAATTCATTTCAACCAAAGCTTATACGGAGGCTAGCTAGCTAATGTTGCTCGTTCAGGTGCTTATCAGGGAGTCACAATTACCAGTCGATGGTAGCTGAAGCGCAAACTCTTGCCGTTCTTTTGTAACTTTATTCTTTGTTCTGCGAATCATAAATACTTTGGCCGTGTCCCAAACGGCATACTACTGTAGACTACTTAAGCATGCTACTTACATCCTGTAGCTTTGATATCATCTTACTGTATATAGACTCAGAATCAGAATGAAATATATTTAGAATTATGACGAGTTTTGGAAGTTCTGGTACATTTTTTTTCTCTCCGTTTTTTCAGAAGGCATGCTGAACAATGCGCGAGATGCCAGTGTCATGGACACACTACCGCTCAACGGCAACCATGGCAACACCTACAGCGACTACCTCACATACGGCTCATCCTCACCAACTACACTGGAGAAGAAGATCCTGAAGGAGCTGACAGCCAACTACGCATCCACCTACCACCCCAGCACTAAGCTTGCTAACCACGTCGCCAATGGAGGCGTTCCTAGTCCAGCGAGTACAGCAGGCATCAACCGTGACGACGAGAACGCTGCTGCCGTTGCCTTGGGAATCTCCAGAGAGGATGAGAACAACGCCCGCACCGCCCTGAGCTTGGAGATCATCAGGGAGGAGTCTCAGGCACCTCTCCTCCCTCCCAGACCTCCACCTCCAGATGGCCACCCCCCGTTACACACCTTCTCCACCCACCGGCGCCTTCCGCAGGAGAATAACGAGAGTTTTTTCCCTCTACTGAAGAATGAGACGCACTCATCTCACGTGCTCAGAGACTCTTTATACACCAGCATGCCGACTCTCACCGACCACCCACATGGTACCAATGACATCAACGGCATTCGCGACGAGGATGAGGAGGAGGAGGAAGATGAGGAGGAGGAGGAGGAAGAGGAGGAGGAGGAGGATGAGGATGAGGAGGAGGAAGTGAGCGAGCTGCATTTGGCCAATGGGAAAGGAGTCATGGCAGATGTAGATGATGTATACTACAAGAGCATGCCTAATCTGGGCTCACGCAATCACATACAGGAACTGCAGAGCTACTACCACATGGGCCGTGGAGGAAGTGATGGATTCATTGCGCCACCTGAAAAGGACGAGTCATCACCCGAAGAGCAGCCGCAAGACCCCTCGCACTTGGTCACGAGCTTATAGGCACATGCACACACATCTTGTGATTGTGTGTGTTTGTGTGAGATGCAATGCACAAGGCACGGGAACCACTACCTACTGCACTGATCAATCCCTAGAGAAACTGATAGCAGATAGCTGCCCAGAAACCAATGACAGGAACCCAGAGTCAGTTAGCACTAGGAAAAAGGACCAGGTAGGGTAACTTTCAGTTAGGACTAGTACCAACAAATTAAAAATATTCTGCGTGGTTATCAGATGTACAAAACACAGGCTCTTTTTTTGTGTGAAACCATCAGCCATTTTGAATCGCAGACTGGGAAGGAACGAACTGATCGACACGGTATCCATCAGAAGCCACGTATTCCAGTGAGACAAGATATCTATTACTCTGTCACTTCTCCCTTCTACACAACTTTTGCCCAACTGCTGTCTGGCCATAAATCCTCTGGATTGTCCCTGTGTGAATAAGACCATAGCGACAAACTAGTTGCCATTTTAGATGATTATCTATGTTGATAGACACCCACCTGGACCTTGGACCCTGGACCTATAACTCATTCTGAATTATAATCCTCTACCCACAATTCCTCTAAACTTCGGGTGACGATCCTTTGCTGCACACATTCCTTCCTTCCTGTTTAACACTGATTACTGTTGTATACCAAGTATGACATCACAGCAAAAGCATCTAATCCTTAAGACTTAAGGACGCATCTTTTTTCTTACTTTTATTTTTTCAGTAATATCAGTTATCGAGAGGTAATACGCACTAATAACTAAAGAAACAGGATTTCTATGTAAAATGTACAGAAGCCCTTTGCGTCACATATCACATACACCTCATAGTTTTGATATTACTTTTTTTTTCCCCTGCGTATGTGTTTGTGTAGAAGTAGACCAATCTAAAAACTGTGCTGGTCCTCTGCACTGTTACCCTCAATTACTATTAGGCGTGACCCTCCAAAAATCCCTTCACACACACACACGCATAAACAATTACATTCACATATAACACTTACGTTCACTAAGACCACGCACTCCTTATTTATCTTATTTATCATCCAGTAACCAGTCTTCTTGTTTCGAGGCATTGTCCACTCCGATGTTAATTTCAATGCAAAACATGATATCAATTTTGGCCAAAAAGAAAGAAATGATGGCTTTAAGTCCTGCAGGTTAAATGTGCCCTGTTCCAAACTGTTCCAGTTACCGCAGATTTAAATGATGATTATATACAAACAGTAGGAGGATCCGCTACATCCAGTACATCTACTAATGTCTAATATGTTTAGCTTCCAGGTCTTTCTTGTTGTATGTAGGGCATCAGAAATTCAGCAGATTGGAATAAATGTAAGTCATACATAATATCTGCAAGGAAATGAACAAACTGTTAAGATTTGATGTTGCTGAAGACAAAATCACCATGGAAACGGGCTGTTTACTCTTTATTGACTTCCTGTAGCTTGCACATCTACTTCTTTTATTTCCCTGAGAAAAGTGACTGCGTATTTATCCCCACAAGGTGCTTTATCAGATCTGAATTGTTGGGTCATTGGTAGAGGAGAGATTTTAAAAATCAAATCGGCACTGAGACCTTTTTTTATTATTATTATTATTATTGCCATCAATATTGTTAATATGATATCTATGGAATTATTATTTATTCTTTTCATATGCATTCGAAATTGAATGAGCTCATAACTAATATTTGTTGTAACAGTGAAAGTTGTTTGCCAACAAATAAAATGATTGAATTGATATTTAGGAGATTTTTGTCAATGGTGAGTTTGAGTTTGCGGGTTTCTACACATACAATATTTAGAGATAATGGAGAACTGACCGATCTTAAGACGGACATTTCAACCTTAGACCACAACACCAGCTAGAAACTAGTAACAAAATCTAAGAACCAGAACCATGTTCTTCTTTTTTTGTCAGCTTATTACTTACAAATACAAATAGAAACTAAACGCCCTCGGTCCGGAAGACTTTCCCATGGCAGAAAACTTGCAAAATGGATTCTCCTTTCCATGAATTTTAAATAAACATCTTACAAACAAAGATTCACCTTAGCCTTAATTATGCATTTTTTTTTTCCTTTATTAAATATCAACACGCTTTTAACCAGTTTATTATTCATCTTAGTAGGCTATGTGGAGAGTCCATCATACAAGTCGTACAAGTGTGTAAGCTGTTAGAAATGCTAACATATTAGATCAAGCACATCAATATAAACCAGTGATTACACCTGGATTCACTGACACCCTCTGACCAATCAGAATGGAGGATTCAACAACGCTGTGCTGAACATTACGGTCTTCTATTGCAGCCAGATGACTCACTCATACCTTTTTTAATGCTGTTTCCGTCTTTATTATTTGTGATTTTTCCAAATCGGGAATCTTATCTTACTAGTGGGAGCTCTGACATGGCCCAAAAGTTCTCATCAAAACTTGTTTATGAAGCTGATGAGAGAAAATTCCTAAACTACACATAAGGGTGGGGTCAACCCTGTTGCTACAGTCGATTGGTTAACATATGCTAAAATCATTCAAAATATTAAATTAACATGTTAAACACTGGGCATCTTTCTGGGCATTTCAAATGGAAGTGTCTCTAATTTTATGTTACATTAAAGCTAAAATCTTAATAGTGTATATAATACATTTTGCAATGAGTTCCAATAATTAGAGTAACAATATACACGATCCTTGGGTAGCACGTTGCACCATAGCAAACCATGGATTGTAGTTATTAAATGATATGTATTTGACATTTGAGTATTTAAAATTTTTGTAGTATGACACTTTAGTTTTCATTTTATCACTATTTTTTATTATAATACGTCTTTTACGTCAGCAAATCAGTGTCAACCCTTTCATGCATGGTGTCTACAGTTATGGATCATCTTTTTTAAGGTTGTTTTTAGAAAAATGTAAGATGGAAATCAGTTCCAAATCACTTGAGTCTGTAATTAAACAAGAATCATTATCCTGATTTCTACTTCTGTTGAAATTTCATTGTTGTCTCTGCTACACAAAAATAACATGTTTTTTTGTTTTTTTTTATAATTTTGATAGATATTAAATACTTTAGACCGGAATGTTAATTTTTTTGTTTCTAAAAATGAAATTTTGCATTTTCTTACTCCATAGATGGACAATTGATTTACTTTTTAACGTGAGTGATATTCAGAAAAACTTAACATTATTAACTTGGATTAATTATTATTATTAAATTGTTTATAATTTATGCCTGAAAGGGCTACATTGCTAACAGTCAAGAGGACATTATTTATTATTTGATTTGATTCATGGATGATATTTGAGGTAGCAGAGAGTCTCTCTCCAGAAAATGGGAGCTCCTGCAGTGTGCATTACTTAACAGGTAAGGGAACTGCACAACTCAATGATCATTAATATACAATACTTCCTTGAGTGACACATTGATACTTTTTAAAGCTCATTGTCATTAAATATCGAACAGAGTCGCTCAAGCACGCTGTGAACTGGTGCTGCTGGCTGGAGCCTTTTAGGATTGTTCATGATTTTCAGCTGCTTTTTCCTCTAAAATGTTGTAAATTACTCTTAGACTGAAAAAAGTTGGAGAATTAATGTCCCTATTCTTCTGATTTTCCTAGTAAGAAGCTACTTTAGCCTTTAGATTCCATGTTGAGCTTTACAGAACCCATTTGCACAAGGCTGAAACAGTTGAGTAAGGTTGAATAATGGTAAAAAAAAAAAAAAAGAATTACGTACCCTAAATTATGTAAAAAAAAAAATTTGTTTTCAAAATATTAGTTTGTCTCATTTATTTGTGGATCTCCTTTCACTTTATTGTAGAACTGCCTTTTTTTGTAGATTATGCAACAGACCCATATGTGTCAATTAATACTCTACATACAGTGGATTTCCTTGGGTTCTCTGGTCTCTTTGGGCGGGTCATATTCCCGCCTCATTCCCAGTGTTCCTGGAATAGGCTCCGGATTACTCTCTGACCAGCATAAAGTTACTGAAGATGAATGAATGAATGAATGAATGAAACTGCCAACATGAGGTAGTGTTAATCGAATCAGTGGAGCGAGAATTGCA
The DNA here is from genome assembly GCA_030068235.1 of Notoglanidium macrostoma. NCBI lineage: Eukaryota > Metazoa > Chordata > Actinopteri > Siluriformes > Auchenoglanididae > Notoglanidium > Notoglanidium macrostoma. The sequence goes on along the minus strand of JAQQZR010000013.1, from coordinate 3,464,241 downwards.
CTGATTAAACAGATGATGGTATTTTGAGCCAGATTCCAAACCACTGGTTGCCTTTCTGAAAATACCAGAGATGGATTTTGCCTCTTAGACATATTATTCCTTATTTCTGTAAATGGCTGTGCATGTGGAGGAATGTTTATTGGCATGCACCAGTCAATATGCTGTTGTTTGGCTGTAAATAGGTAATCAACCCCACCCATTGGTGACAAAAGCATAACAAAAAAACATTATGCATTGTTAAAAAAAAAAAAAAGGAAGAAAACTTGTGTATAGGGCCATTTGACATGGTCTTTAAAAAATATAATTAAATGTGGGGAAAATGGTCAAATATTATGTCATAAGATTCTTTTTTTTAATTTATTTTATTAATTTGGTAATTTTTGTGATTATTTATTTCATAATTGCATTTTATTTCTTCATCCAAGCAAAACTTTTCCCCATAATTGCCTAATTTAAACATTTTTCTTCAACAGTTTATTTATTTCAGAATTTTACATTCTTTTATGCATTTACTTTATATGCACAAATGGTATACGTTTTATCCATTAGATTTTTTTACAAGAAATGGTTACAAAATAGCTCAAATAGTTAAAAACAGATAAAGTAGGAAAGTCTATGAATAGGAACTTGTTATTAAAGGTTTAGTTGATGATATTAACCATCAATTGCTTTCACTTTGAGTAATGACTTTAATTAATAACTATTTTTTTAACCACTCTGTGTCCATGCGATGTGTTCGCGAATTTCAATAAGGTCCTTAATGAATTACACATATTTGCCAGGGCCAGGAGTGTAAACATGCTGTAATTACGAAATATTGATTACCGTGTCTCGCAGTGCAAACACGCATGTACAGTCTGCAAACACACTGATGTCAGTCACCCTGTGTGCGCATGTGTATGTGTGTGTTTCTGAGAATACTCTGGACAAAATGTTACTGCGTTCATGAATATTTAACAGTAGTTTTGACAGGCACTTGAGTCTTTTCAGAAGATTTTTTTTTTCCTCCAAGAGGAGTATGAAGCTACACTGCATCCTCCTGAGGTCCATCCTGCCTTTGACTTGTGAGTGCGTGCATATGGGTTTTGTATGCACCACGATGGCACATTTTGAAGAGTTGAAGGCCTTTGAGACACAAGTCATTTCACAATCTGCTTCCCATATCCATACAGAAAAAGAAAGGGCATCATCTTTAGAGAAGAAAAAAATAACAGAAGCCTAGACAATTGTGGAAGAAAAGGAATTGTGCATGTGCTGGAGTAGGAAAGATATGCAAATGAAGGAAGACAGAAACTGTGCTGGTTTGCTTTATTGTTAGTCATAAGAACTAGAAGTGACCAACCTCTGAAGAACCACAGACAACAGACTTATTCACACAGAAATCCGCTGAAATAAAATCCACTGAATAAAATCCCCTTTATTCAGAATCAAATGGACGCTGATCTTGTTTCAAATTACCATGCACTGTCATTTTATTATTATTAGAATTATACTTGCTTTATTTATTTACTTAAATTCTTACATAATTTATTAACTGATTTACTTACTTACATAATTTATAGCTTACTTTCGTACTTAATTTATTTACTCAGTTCTGGAACATTCCCATTACTGCAGATTGATCAGGTCACGCTGAAATATTAAGTCTCTAAATGCCCTGTAGCTGGGTTTAATGCTAGGTCCACACTCATTTTAGTTTTAAAATGCATCACTTTTGCTACATTTACACCAGGTGTCCATAGTACGCTGGAGTTTCTGAGCCACGAGAACAGAGCGTTTTGAAAATTTCAGTTTGAAAACATTTAGTGTGGACGAGGGAAAACGGAGGCTTTTGGAAACGACGACGCAGACGCCTATATTTACTTCCCGATTGCCTCTTATCAGACGCCCATATTTACTTCCTGATTGCCTCTTATCGGTCAGAACGTAGCCTTCCCTGATTCATTACACTCCTATCACGTGGCCCTTTTCTGGAAGCAAATAAACGGCATCAGACTTGACTACGAGTGGTGAATGCAACATTGATAACGAATTACAAGCGTTGCTGAGCTCGTTGTCTTTGCTAGCAGCTGTTGTGTTCTGCATTTTATAATGATACGAATACAAGCGCAGGAGGCAAGCTATTATTCGAACAATTTGCAGAATAGACTTCAGCAGCTTCCTGTTTAAACCAGCACGTGCATGTCTAGCGTACATAGACATACATTTTTTCTGATCCGTAAAACGTATTAGGGCTGGAATATACTTGACGCTCAGAATGCTTCCGCACGAGTTGCAGTACCAGCAAAAATTGAGGTGGCAGTATGTAAGCTTTGGTGCGTGACGTCTTCCCTTGATCTCAACCAATGCGCTGTTTTCTCACAGTGATGATTTCTCGAACTGCCACCTGGTGAAATCATCAAAGTACCCGCACACGTACAGTCAGTACACCGCTTGCATAGCAGCAGCGTCCGCGTGTCGAGTATATCGCGGCTCTTAGTGTGGACGTAGACTAAATTACAGCTAGTCTCACCCAGTGTCTAACAATCATCTCCCAGTTCATTTAAGGACCTCGTACTCAGATGAGAGAAAGTGAGCTAAGTCCAAATGGATGAATAGACAGATGAAAGCATTAGAGAATAACCTCCAGGTTAATTAAATAGCTAAAATACTACAGCTCAGAATATAGGTTTCGTAATCGATTAGTGATGTCTATAAAATTCTCAGGCATTGTCCTCTAACAAAAGAAGAGATGAAGCGTACATTATATATGAAGCATGATATGGTTATTAGAGTTTATTAAGTGAGTGCATAAACAAACAGGGACATCTAATCCTGCTTATCTTTAGCCACGCAGCACAAAAGATAAAAAAGCTCAAGCTTGTTCTTCACTCCTGTGTCTTTTCATAAGCTTCTCCGAGCAATAATGGAAGCTTTGGAAGCTTTTTTTTTTTTTTTTTGTAAACACTATTGTGATGCCAGGTGGTCAACCGCATTGCGGTTATTGACTGAAGACGGCCTCTGCGTAATTATAGAGTACTTATTTGTCAGGGATGAGCAAATTTTTTGAAATGTTCTCAGTGACTGTTTCAATCAAAGTAAAATAAGTCAAATTTCAAACAAAACGAGAGCAAACTCCAGGTGTAAAATTCACACGTTCTTGTTCGCTACGTGTGAACAATTATTAAAGGCCGCGCTATAATGAATAAAGCCGTTTAGACCTGTATTATGAAAAAGAGCAATAAAAATGTCACTTGTCCTGCTGTTGCTTTGTCTCTTGGCAGAAATAAATAAGTCGTGGCATGCACATAAATAGAAAATGAATGGTCACCTGTCTCTTTGCTGCTTGCTCGTCTGAGCGTAGGGTAAAACACCCCGTCGTTAAGGCTTACTAATGGATTTGGAAACAGGGCAGTCAGGATGCTCATGGTGGATTTCATCAATTATTGAGCAGCCTTGTATGTCCTCAGATGCAACCCATAACGATGCTGGCCGGCTAACAGGGTTACTCCTATTAACCAGGTAGTATATCTGTCAGGATTGATGTTTGGAGTTCAGCAAGCACTGACCCATGTAGGCTAGGCTTTACTCCACATCCAATTCATCTTCAGAATCTATAAATAGCACAAGCTTATAATAAGCAATAATAACACATGGAATAAGGCATACGGAGATACCTGGAGCTCATAAGAGACAACGTTATCATTTATTCATTCACTGGTCAGGGTGGCAGTGGATCCGGAGCCTATCGCAGGAAGACTGGGCATAAAATGCGAATACAATCTGGATGTCAGCACACTTATGCACACACACATTTACACACTTATTCACACCTATGTTTTTGGGAAGTGCGAGGAAACCGGAGAACCCAGAGGAAACCCATGTGAACATACAAAACAGACAGTAACCCAGTCTCAGGATGCTGGAGCCGTGATGCGGCATGTCTTCAGAAACTCTGCCTTGATATTATGAATGAGCCAGTACAATGGATTCAGTTTTTTGGTACTTACAGAAGAGGTTGTTCGCAAACCAGTTAGTATACAGTTTCTGTTTCCTGTCTGCTCAGTGCAACCAGACATCATATCTAATTCTTGAAGGTTTACCTTCCAGGTGAAAGAGTAGGTGAGACGTCTGGGCATATTCGTACCAAAGAACACTTCCTTTTGTTGCAGTATGTGCAAAAGAACCTGCCAGTCTCCTGATTTAATCTCTCCACATGTCCATTAGAATGTGACAAGAGACTAAGATGTACAATGAGCTACGTGCAATAGGTTATCTACGTGAGAAGTCAATCTAACTCCTCCGTCGGACAGGATATCAACAATCCATACTGATGAAACACTTGAATAGCTCTCGCCGTAGCATTGTATGTACAGTGAGTACTGGTAAATCCACGAGTCTACTGTAATACAGCCGGCCCAATTTAGGCAGTGAATCTGGAAGACTGGTACAGAAATGCAGGTAAATCTTTATTGTTGTTACATACTGAATAGGCTTTGAGTGGCATCTGTCTTGCGAAAAGACCAGGAAGTCGACACAAATCTCTTGTTAGGGCAGTAAATAGCTGACCTGAGCAAGCTATAAAAGCACAATGCTCTAGGTTAGGTGATTTTGCACAGCCTGAGAGGAGCACTCAGCAGGCGCAGGCTAGATTTCCTCCTTAATTCCCCACTGGACACATGGTACAATGCATGATTTAGGCTGGCTGGGTTCTTCACTTGTGTAATCGTACAGTAGCAACAGCATTAGCTTCGCTTTTCTTTGAACCAGATTAGTATGTTAGAATTAAAGGTGAAGAAAAGTGCCTCGAGAGGATTTAAGCACTATTTCTGGTTAATACGAGAAATGAATAGTGTCCCCTCACTTCCACACTGCTTTAATGGCTAGGAGTTCTTGATTACACGTATCGTCGTTTCTCTCAGTGGAACTTATTTTCCATGCATACAGCACACAGGGGTGGAATTTGGCTGGTCTGTGTACTATAATGCTGTGACAGTATAGCGCCAGTGTTAGTTTTTCTGAGTCAATTTTTGCTACAAAAGACAGTGGGCGATTAGGATGTCTGAGAATGGGGGTGCTGGTGATGTGCGCCTTTGTATTTTCCCTTAAGCAGTGACGTGAGGGAATCGGAGACAAAGCTTTGTCCTGGAATGGACCAGGGTCAAAAGTGGCAGAACCAAGAAGCTGCTGAGAATCTTTCACAGTGCAAGGCTGGAGATAATTTCTTTACTGATTATTGAGTCAGGGAGTAATAAACCTTTGTAATATAATGTCTGAGCTGCTGTGAGTCACCATGACAATCCTGTAATGCTAATTCATTTAAGCTAGATAACTAACTATAATGGACTAGTTGTGTCTGTTGGCCCCGGAACTACATAAAGAGCCTTGGTGAAAGCTCCTATATTCAGCCCGTGGTCTGGCCCCAAGCACCATGCTGTGAGATTACAGTAGGGCCACCAGAACATGTATTATCTAGCTAACTAATGTTTGCAACAGACCCACGAGACCACAATGCCACCAAAGAGATTTTTGGGAATGCTTCTAAAGTTGACTATAAAGATAACTGAACAAATAATATTGTAGACTTTAAGATTATATTACTATTACTACAGTAAATCCAGGCGAATGGGATAACTAAAAAAAAAAAAAAACAAGATAGGAATACAATATACTATTTAGAATTTAGCCATGATGAAAAATGAAATGAAAGGCACTGAAAAATATGCGACAGTTAGCACGGTTGGTAGCTTTAGCCACATGAAGCAGACTCTCATGTGTGAATGTAGGTGCAACCCATCAAAAAACTTGTAATGTACCTGTAAGACCTTCTAATGTAGCAGAGCAATGGGTATCGTTAATGTACCGTTACTGAATGCAGCCCTCTGTAATCTCTTCAAGGGCAGAGCAAGCCGTGCTTCTTTTCTGCAAAAAGGTACTTGATGCAGTTGATGAAGTGAAAGTATGGCTATTGAGGTAGTGAATGCCTGTTTGAAGTGTTATTTCATAGCCTGGGTTTCAGGCAGTGATGGGAGTATGCTTACTGCACAGAGGTGAATACCCCTGGCAATAGGTTTGTTGTCCTATTTTGAGCACCAAAGCAGACCAGCACAGCAAAATTTCATCAGCTTTTGGGACAATTGAGACAGTTCACTGTTTGGGGGCTTTTTGGCTTTGGATGCACTTGATAGTTTCTTTTGAAGTGATTGCTCTGACCTTAGTAGTTATTATCCTTTATGCGGCATGTTCTCGACCAAACCTTATGAAAGGGGGATGGAGGGGAAGTCCCTGGTTCATTAACATGTTAGATTGAGGGATTATTAAGTGTGATTGAGAACTAATTGCGATGCTAATTTATATGTGCGTTTTCTTTTTTTGGAATTCCAAATTGGTCTTGCCAATTCACTCCTACTAGCAGCTCCCACATCAACTACCAAGCAAAGAGAGTAAGACACTCAGAGGCAAGTGCTACAACATACGATGTATGCCGACGATCGTCTAGTGTGTTTGACAGGGAACATTGAGTATCCCTCTCACACGGAGAGCATGGCCGGTTTTGATTGTTTGATTCCTGGTCAACCATAGCTGTGTTACTGTCAGGACTTGAACTTACGATCTGCCAACGATAAGTGAATTCTTTTCGGTCGTTCCACTCAGGAACGTCTTACCAATCCTTATCCAATCCCAATCCCTAACCTAATCCACCAAATGACTTTTCAGGCAACTGCACTATTGCAGACAAATTCCCAATGTCAGAATAGCATCACGAGTTATAGTGCGCTCCCGTCATCTGGATCGTTTTGTGTAAGATGGTCACGACAGCTGAATTAAGCCAGTCTTACTCTCGTCTTGAGGTTGCGATGAAATCAACCATGTTTAATATTATCATAAGTTTTTAGGCTTGGCTCGAGCAAATTGTGACAGGGACATTATCAACAACCCAAACATTCCACCTCTCGCAGAAGTTCTGGGAATCTCGTGCATATCGATAGCAGCTCCCTGATGCCTGCAATTTATACACAATATCCATGAAATCGTTTTTTTGAGAACAAACAAGCGAGCAATCTAGAGAGAGAGAGAGAGAGACCTATCAGTTTTCCCAGGCTTTAAGGTCGACCTCTCGGTCTCTTTTATTGTCCATCAGTTCAGTTTAGTGTCCTGCAGCGCCATGGCACAGTGTTTCAAAAAAAAAGAAAAAAAAGAAAAGAAAACATAAAACACACGTCACCTCAGACTACAATGGAAAAGTGTACCCGTGCCTGATAAAGGTAAAAAATAATGACAGTGTTGCTCGGTGCACTGTTTGCATCAGTAACTATTTTATTGCCCATGTGGGTTAAATGACTTGTAAAAGACATGCTTGGGTGAGTATAACAGGTGTCATTTGTTCTAATTTTACTTAAACTAGCTGGCTGGGTGGTGGTGCTATCTCCATGAAATGAGTACTTGCAGGGTGGGATGCCTGAGAACCAATAGGTGAGCTCTCTCCAGCAACTAACAGGAAGCATCAAAGAAGGTACAAGCATATGATGGGAAATAATCTCAAAAGGAATCTAGTCGTAGTCTTGCCATTAGTGATCACGCAAATATCCCCAGTCTTTGCAAAGTCAGTGACTAAAAACTCTTTAGATGTGAAAGGATGCCAGATTGTAGTCTTTAAAAGTCTTTTAGTGCACTGGGACCCTTCAGCAATAAGCACTTAGAGTCCATGGTGCACAAATTCAGTGCACAGTCTTTAGTTGATCTTCCTCTTTGCCGTCTTTCCCAAAGGAAGGTTAATCCATGACTTTGTGAAACAACTGTTCAAGCAGTTGGAAGGGCTGTCTCATGGTAGACATTTAGTGTACATGCTGCGGCCCATGAAACTGCCCTTGCAGTCAGGAAGGGACTAATTAATGATACCCATCAGCTGTGTAGTCTCCAAGTAAAGAGCTGAAATGGAGAATGTACTGTCTCTTAAATCGTGTAGATTTACATAAAAGTGGTCTCTTGGGGGGAGGGGGGTTGCAATATAAGGTTTAGTAGAGAGCTACTGAATAAGATGTAGCTTATTGTATCTGACTTGTGTAATAGTTCCTCGGTACTTCCAATGGAATTATTGCGCTCCGGCACGCAGGCGCTTTCCCTGACTTGAGGCCACCGACTGGTTTGAATTCTTCTTTAACGAGAGAAACTTGGCAGGGTGGTTAAGGTTCATGTGCAGAAGTGTTTATTAAGTTTGCTCTGCAGAGAGACAAAATTATATAATTTTGTAGAGTCAAAATTAAACAATCCTAATCAGAAATTCATGGCTTTCAATAATGTACTTCAGGCACTGGTGGACAATGTCCAGAGATAAATGAAATGATTTACAGATAAATAGCCAAGGTTCAGAAACAACGGGAAAACACAAGACTTGTAAAGTATCAGCTCAGCCTTTGAGATAGCAAGAGCCCGACTAGGGTGTTGAACAGGAAGTAAGGAGGTAGAGGTAAAATATTCATGACATACTTTATGTTACATTATTAGGGTTTAGAAAAATGGACTGGCACCAGAATAGACAGCATTATAAGCACAGCTATAATAATGAATAATCCGGGCTTGTTTTGAGTGTTGAGTCAGGAGCAGGAATAGCACACTGGAATCCGTTCCTAATTTCCGATTAAACGTGATTTCTTTTACAATGCTGCGTTCTGATCTCTATTAAAATAATTTTCGACATATTCACGTGCAAAGTGGCAAGATGTGCCTTGGATGAAAAAGTATTACTTCAGTAATAGGCATAAACAATGACAATGTGCTCACAGTATGTACTACATCATTTATTATAAGAAATGCGTATGTGCATAAAAATAGTGTTAATTAAGCCATATATATATATGCTTTTGTAATTAGACAGAAAAAAGACCGTGCACTAACAAGTTTGACCTTAAAGGAAAAATCCACCCCGAACGACTTGCATATTAACCTTTATAATTAACCTGTGATCTTCAGTCGTGTCCAAGATTTAATTATTTTATAATGAAATTCTGAGTTGACATTTAAGCTTAAAATTCTTTCATTGGCAGGTTGGTCTATTTTCATTTTGGTAATGGTTTCCGACGTTATCCACAGTACTTTAGTCCTTTACTCTGTCCAACTCTCTCAACTCCAAAGCCTCAGCTTTCTTGTCAACCCCATCCTGCTCGTTATCTCATGAATCGCTAACTATCCAAGACTCTGATGTAACTGCATTGTGTAACTTCGAGTCCAGGATTCGCTTCCGTAACGAAGTACATTCACTTGATTATTGTACTTAAGTACATTTTTTCGGCTATCTGTACTTCACTTGAGTATTAATTGTTTTTGTCAACTTGAGACTTTTACCCCACTACATTTGAAAGACAAATATTGTACTTTTGACTGTACAACATTTCAATGAAGTACTCATTACTTTGTACTGTTTGTACTGTACTAGGTTCTGTTACTCATTACTTTGAAGCATAAGTCAGTTGAAGTCACCTTTTTTATACCTTATCGACTCATACACTAATTAATTCAGGAAAACATGAATGAGGACAGAGTGTACGCTCCTCCTTGGTGACGTCCACTTATTAAGCATCATCAAAACTTTCATTCTCTTTAGGATTTAGGAAGTGCTGGGTAACCATGGAGACGGAAATGGCAGGATAGCGCATCGCAGGCAGAGTTATAACAGTACTGAGACCTACTGCCATCAGGGCTTATTATTATTGTGTGTATGTGTGTGTGTGTGTGTGTGTGTGTGATGACAACTGATTTTTTATATATAAAAGTTAAAAGATAAAGCACAGGACGAATTCACTATCAGCAACAATGTGTTTTGACCTTGCGGCGTCATTCGGCTGGTCCCCAGGGAGGAAACCTGCTTTTTTTTTTTTTTTAACTAAAAGAGCCACGTTTCCTTTCATTTACTGCAGTTAGGGTTAAGGTTTAGATTTAGTGAGGCGTAGCGTTAATTAGATGAATTAATAGTTATACATTTCAGTGGAAGGTCCTCATGAAGACAAATGTGTAAGACAAACGTGTGTGTGTGTGTGTGTGTGTGTCTGTCTGTCTGTCTGCCTGTCAGAATGTATTAAAATGCACAGCAGACATACAGCCTTTTAATGTCTCTTTTTCCTCTTCATTTGCTTTCTTTGTCATCCTCATCCCTCTTCTTTTTCTTCCTTGATATCCTCTCTTTCTCTCTCTCTCTCTCTCTCTCTTGTGCCCCCCCCCCCCCCATTGGCCTGTGAATTGTTGACACATTTTGTGTGGATCTGCAAAGAGCTCATCTGACTTTTAGATGTAATTTAAAAGCCATTGAGATGTATAAGATGGAACATGAGTTGTTCATTTACTCTTTACTAACACAAGACAGAGGAAATGATGGAGAGAGAGAGAGAGAGAGAGAGAGAGAGAAAGAGAGAGAGAGAGAGAGAGAGAGAGAGAGAGAGTATTTCTCCAGTGGCCATGTTTTGTTAGAGCAAAATGACATGGAAATATATGGTAATATATATACATATATACAAATAAAATTGCTCTACCATGAATTCTCAGATGAGTAATGCTCTAACATCGACGTTACATTCATTATGCAAAATCATTAACAAACACAAACTTGTTCAAGCTTTGACCTGTACTAAAATATACTTCATACACCTCTGATATTTAATTTTCTGTTCGAAAATACACTTACCACAACTTTAACTTTTGCTGTAACTTACTTGCATTGTTGGCGCTCTCCTTTATTTTGCTTTCTTGGCATACAGCGCGTTCACTTCAACAGTGGTGATATATTAACGCTACACAATTTGCATACGTTCATCATCACCTTCAGGCGGTACAAGAAATGAAAACTCGTCACGTCTCCGCTCCTCTTCACTCTCTTTCTCCTCTTCTTCTTTTCTTACACTCCATGTTTTCACTGTTGTCATAGTGATTTCACTTCAACTGTCATGACACTCTTTTAATAGCCAAGCTTACAATCACATGGAACTGGGCTCAAATTAAATTTCCAAAATTTCAGATTTCCTGATTTCCAGAAGTCGGATATTTTGGGACGATATACGGCCCCTTCCAAAAGTATTGGAACAGAAAGGCCAAATTAATTAGTTCAATTAATTCAAAAGTGGGTGTTTTGTACTTTGTGTACATGCCCAAGATGCTTTTGTGTGAAAATCCTGGAGATCAGCCATTTCTGGAATCCCATCTGGCACCTACAACCAAAGCCAAAGTTAATAAGTTCACATATATACACACACACACACACACACACACACCGAC
>JAQQZR010000013.1:3423091-3450198 GCA_030068235.1 Notoglanidium macrostoma | reverse complement strand
TGTGTGTGTGTGCTGTCTCTAAGGAACAGGGATTTAACCTCTAAAGTGAGAGGTGCTTCTTATCATCCTGATCTAGTTTCCATGGAGATTGATCTTTCACCTGTTGCCGTGGCTGCTGGGTGGCGGACACATTCTTGAGGGGGGTTAAAGGTCACAGAGTGTGGTGATGCGCTGTGATTTAAAATGATCAGGGGATCAAAGGAAATTATGAATAACTCTGTAAGGTGAATAGAGTGTGCCAGAGAATATCAAATTCAAACTCTATTATAGATATCGAGACAATGTTAATCTCCGTGTGTGTGTGTGTGTGTGTGTGTGTGTGTGTTTGTGTGTGAGTGTTATTCATTCATTCATCTTCAATAAACTCTTTCCTGCACAAGGTCACAGTGAATCCACACAGACGTAGGGGGAACATGCGTCTGTGTGTGCATTAATGTGTGTGGATGTGTGTGTGTGTGTGTGTGTGTGTGTGTGTTTTATTTCTGCAGTAACTAATATATGATTGTCAGGATTTGATTCAGTTATTTAACCCAGGCACTAATCTACAGCACACCCAGAGGGCTAATGTGATTGGCTAGGACTACTTTTCCCTGCCCACGTCTTCATGGTGACATCATCACATATCTGAAGATACTGATGATTCATACACAACATGAACTTAACCACTCAAAATTCAAACTTTAGCTAAAGACACACACATCAAATGCTTATACGCACTTTCTCATGGCTTCAAGGCTATGTGTGTGTGTGTGTGTGTGTGTGTGTGCTGAAAGAGGAAGAAAGTTTGATATTGCTAGTTGCAAACCAGCAGGTGTCTAGCAATACAGGGAGAATAAAAGAGACGGGAGCTATTTTTAAACCCTCTAGTCCTAAGCATCTGTTTCCTGTATTTCAATGAAATTGCTGTTTCTCTCTCTCTGTGTATATGTGTGTGTGTGTGTGTGTGTATACACAAATACTATATAATATGTACATGCCATCACATTGACATTAGCTATGTTTCAGTGCTTTTAACTTCAAACACTAGAGAAGTGTCTTGGGAGAAACACACATGTTCACACACTCACACTTTTTCCTCAGCAGGGCTTTTGGAGGTCACAGACTCACTGGGTGGTAAGTCACACACACGCTCGTCCATGTGGGCTTCCTGCTGCTCGGGGATAACCATAGTGATGGTGTGAATTTGATTAGATGAGATCAAACTCTCACCTTCTCCCTCATGGAAATTCATCTAGTTTACTGTGGATTTACTCTGATACACTGTTAATTAAGTTACTGCCGGAGATAAACTATGGTGCCTTGTGGTAAATATGCCTGTTACATTTAAATACATGCTAAATCACTCTTACGTATGAAACGACCATCCCAAAATTTACTATGGTCACGGCGTGCTTGATGAAAGTCTGTTGTTTATAACATTGCTAAAACAAAAGGGTTTCTTTTTTAATTTATTAAATGGATTACAAAATTCACAGCTCCTGAGTCCCCAGTTTAATCCTGAGCTTGGGTTACAGTTTGTGCCCCTGGGTGTGTGTGTGTGGACCATGTCTATATTACATTGTGGGGACCCCACAATGTGATAAAAGCCTGTTATTTTTTTACTTTGTGAGGATATTTTCCTGGTCCCCAAAAGGGAAAACTAAATTTTACAAAAATCTGTGAATTCAATCAAATATCTAAAAGCCAAAAGTTGTGTATTTTGTTTGGTTATTTATGGTCTAGGTTGAGGCTGGGTAAGAGTTAGGGTTGTCATAGTTAGGGTTATGCCCATAGAAATTAATGGGAGGTCCAAAGACGTAAAAACAAACATGTGTGTGTGTGTGTGTGTGTGTGTGTGTGTGTGTGTGTGTGTGTGTGTGTGTGTGTGTGTGTGTGTGTGGTCACCCACAATGTATCCAGAGTGCATTCCCATCTCACACCTAGTGTTCCCAGGATAGGCCCTGAATCCACTGTGGCCCTTACTGGGATAAAGCACTTACTGAATTTGAATAAACACATGAAAGGCTTGCAAAAGTTCACTTGGCAGAAATACAATTCAATAACATACTAATTACTAAAAATAAGGGTGCATTTTTTATAAAGGCCGTCACACATAAGTTGTTTCTCTCCAGCCAAATTTTAGCACGCATATAATACACATAACTTTAGCACAAACACACAAGTCCTAGCAACCCCTCTTCACCAGCTGATTAGTGCGGACTTGAAAACACAACACTGCCCCCAAGTGGAAAACAAAGGTTTTGTCATGTGTGAAACTCTGGACTGTATATAGAAAATAAATTTGGAACTGTACCACAAAATTATGTAAGACAAGTTAGTACATTAATCACAATAGCTGGGGGAAAAAAAACATCTGCGTCCAGCATTGGTCCAAGTATTTTGTATGAAACAATAATGTGGTATTGTAGTAAATCAGTTCAACACGGATGTCATGGGTTGTAAAACATTACCGTAGTTCCCGATGATGGAAGAACTATTGTATCTTCGTTATGATTAATGACCTATTCTACAAGAATGAACACAAACACAGAGAGAGAGAGAAAGAGAGAGAGAGAGAGAGAGAGAGAGAGAGAGAGAGAGAGAGAGCTGTTTCCCCTCTGATGTTCTGCCAAGGAAGACGTCACTCTTTACTAGTGATTAGTCACTAATAGCGTATTATTCACTAGGATACACCTGCAGCCAAGAGCTAAAACAAGTACATGAATATACACACACAAACACAAACATATTTTTAGTCTACTAGCCTGTTTAACACACTAAAAAAATCTCACCATCATTCGCCCCACGTACGGAACGATCCACATTTGTCTCAGTACATCATGCCTAGAAGGCGTGACGGATTTCTCCCACTGTTAAATTAGAATAATTTGATACAATTTTAATTACTGTGCCTTGTTTATATAGTCTAGACCAGTGGTTCTCAAACTGGGCTCCATTTTCCCCCAGGGGTCTGCGCATGGCAGTGGAGATCACAACTCACATACATACTGATATACAGTCATCATGGACATGAATATCATGGCAATATTGGGCTTCGGTGATTTCTTGGAACTGTTCTTTTTCTGGGGAAGAATGATTATGCAACACATATCTTTAATAGGAAAAAAATAACAAGTTTAATTTGTTTTGGTTTTCTGAAACCAACACAGGGTCAAAAATATTCATACAGGACATCTAATGTTTAATTAAATCTCCCTTAGCAGCTTTCAACCTGACCAGATGCTTTTAGTAGCCATCAATAAGCTTCGGGCAGAATATTTGACCACTCTTTTTTTACCAGTCTTCCTTTCCACAACCAGCTTTGATGCGTGTTTTGGGGTCATTGTCCTGTTGGAACACCCAGTTGTGTCCAAGTTTCAATCGTCTAGCTGATGGTTTGAGGTTATGCTGAAGAATTCTGAGGTTCTGTATTATTATATCCACCAGTTTTACTGGCAGCAAAACAGCACCAGATCGTGATGCTACCAGCACCATGATTAACAGCCGGCACAGTGTTCTTCTGTACGTCTGGTCATGGTGGCCAAACAACTCAATCTTTGTCTCATCTGACTATAAAACCTTCCTCCAGAAGGCTTTTTCTTTGTCCGTGTAGTCAGCTGCAAACTTCAGTCGAGCTTGAAGGTGTTGATTTTGGAGCAGGAGCTTCTTTCTTTGTACAGTAGCAGGTGATGTCCACGGTGTCCACGGCGATGTAAAACTCACCTGACTGTAGACAGAGTTCCAGCAACTTCCAGTTCATGGCAGGCCTCGTCCTTAATGGTTCCTGGGTTGTTCCTGACCAATATATAATTTTTATTCCGAACCATATCACCTTGAAAACAAGTAATAAATAATATCAAATTGCACCTAATTCGATTAGTTCAGGAATAGAAGCCTCTAATTAAATTAATTATTGCTCACATTTGAATAATATTCCTGAAGTAATCAAATCTGCAATGAGTGGGTCCATGAAATTTATTTTACACTTTTAGTGGTCCCTGGCTAAAACCATTTAAGAGCCCCTAATCTATAAATTATGCACAATATGTACTTTCCTCATTTACGTTACATTGACGTTAGTATGAAGTGAAAATAGTTTTCCATCACTCAAACTCAATTTCTTATCATAATAATTTTAAATGTGAACAGTGCCAGAATGGGTATACAGGACCAAAGAGGTGCTAACGTTACAATATTTACTTTTCTATTTATTGTTTTAAGCAGACCTGCTTTATCCGAAGAGACTTATGGGTAATCCAATCCAAGCTTTTAGCTGTAAAAGGATTTGACAATGATACATGTGCTGCAGAACTAAATTTACACCAAGTAGCCAAAAAAACCCAAGTGCAACACAGCTGTAGGAGCAGCAGTGAGAGCTACAGATTGGAGTGTGTGCTAGTCAGGAGTGCAGTCAGAACACACGCTAAACACCTGATAAACACCCTATCCTGTAAGGTTAACCTCAAACGGCAAGAGACAGCCCAGCTAGACAGATAAATGCCCACACACTCTCTGAAGGTGAGTGTTTGCCGCGTGGTGATAAATGTTGAGTGTTGCTGCATTGGTCTTCAGGCATTTCACACAGTGAGAGTCTCTGCAGAGCAAGAAATGCTGGGCAAATCATCCCACCTTCGCTTACAATCAAATAAAATGGCAGTACCAGGGATGGACAAATCATAAATCCATTAATAAGAGCTCCACTGTGTTGCCCAGTCACATGTGTTGGTTGCCGGGAAACGTAACTAACTCGGTAACATCATACGTTGAACTAATTTGGTAGTTGCATTAACACAGACTAAATGAAACGAGTTCATGTTTATCCTCTTCTAATAAAATGCTTAATGTAGCACATTATATTGGACTTGAACATGAGGCAATAAGCTACAAGCAGACTGCACCTTAATACCTTAAACAGTGTGACACGGTTTTCCTCCCCTTACTCTCTGTCAACGTTCTCATATTTCGATGGTCAGCTGGATCCGAAATCCTAAATAGCGCACCTTTAGGTTTACTACTGGGGGACAAAAATTTTATTTTGAATCGAAACACGTAAATGCACAAATGCTTTATTTATGCTTTATGGACTTATCCAATCAGACGATCAGGAGGCAGCAACACGATGCATAAAAATCATGCAGATACAGCTCAACAGCTTCAGTTAATGTCCACATAAAGCATCAGGATGGAGAAAGATGCCGCTCAGTGACCAACCGCGGCATGGTTGTTGATGCCAGACGTGCATTTTTGAGAATTTCAGAAACTGCTGATCTCCAGGTATTTTCAAGCTGACAGGAAGACGACAGTAATTCATATAACCACTGCTATAACCACGGTAAGCAGAAAAGCACCTCATTATGCACGTCATTCTGTTACAAGTCAACATTACAATTCAATTCTATCAGGGAACAACAGGAATCTGAGGCTACAGTGGGCACAGACTCACCAACACTGGACAATTAAAGTTATCTTATTACTTATATGTCTTATTGTTTTATAAATATAAATGGATATAAATTGGGAGCAAATTGCTGTGATATAAGAGGAATAAATCACTCTGGGGCATGCCGCTATAGAAAAATAGTCAACCTATTGTGGTAAGTGTAAGTGTGCTTTGCATCAGGCCAATTCAATTCATTCACTCATCAATTCAATTCAATTTTATTTGTATAGCACTTTTAACAATGGACAAGTATATATATATATATATCCCTAATGAGCAAGCCTGTGGTGACGAGGCGACGTGGATTTATCCTTCACTTACTTACTGTGTGTATTATTCCCTTGGCAGTGGATCTTGCATTTGTACTTGCTTATTCCTTCCATCTTTCACTCTCCCTTTTGCACCTTGTACTGTCAGCACATGCTTCAATAACAATTGGTTGTACCTGAGCTCAGCTAAAATATCTGGAATAATCTTCATGGTATGGTATAAAGTGCTTATTTTTGCAAATTCAGAAGGATAATGAATTCTGGGGTGAGAGTAAATATTTGTACATCTTTTCAGCAGAAAATGCAAGTATTATTGCGTATATTTATTGTGGGTCCTCCTTTTGTTGTTTTACCTAAAGAAAAAAAAAATCTGCCAAATAACTGCAGTAGTCTGCAGTAGACCATGGTCCCTGATATCAATAAAAGCACTGAACATTGTTGTTAGCCAATCTAACTCTTCAAGGCTACAGTTCATCTACAATTTATCAGGCGGACACTTTTCGGTGTGATGATGCACCATGTCCCAAAGCCCATATTATCACATTTCAGTGTTGTCATTGCTTCACTTGCTGAAAATCATCTCTGTCAAATGCCTTGAGGTGAAAAGGACCTTTCTCAGCATGACCATCCAATTTGCAAAATTTACTATTGTACCTAACTCCTAAACTGGCAGCTCAGTGTGCATCAATATATGTTCCGAGGCTGTATTTTAGGAGGTTATTGACCTTGTTACTGTGTATATCGATCCTGTTAACTTGCACATGGTTGGTGGGAGCAGGGGTTTTGTTTGTTGCCTATTTGGGCAATTAGGCTTGGGAGCTTGTACAATTTTATTGGCACAGTGTTAGTCTTGACCAACATGATTGTTTTTGCATGGTGTTGGTATGGGAATACATAATCTCCAAGGAATGGAATATATGCAGTACCATGCAATAATACAGGCAGTGCACAGATAGACACTTAATAACAACGAGAAGGAGTGATGAAAACTTTGGATGTCTTCAATTTGTTTGGTGGTCTGGGAAAACCAGCTATTCTTGTAGCAGAATTCTGCAAAACAGCAAAAAACTACATATGTTTTATCTAGGCTACTTTCTAAACTTGCCTTGGCTGGATGCCTGCAAAAAGTATTGCAAATAAGAAGCCCGTTTAAAAAAAAACTCTGTGGCAAAAACAGTCAGTCTGCCTAAAACCTTGTTAGCTAAGTGTGATTTCTTCACACACTGAACGTCACGCTTTGATCAAGTTATCGGAGAGTTATAAGTCATTGCGACATAAGCCTGATCAATTGCGTTTGTAATCAGATTTTAACAGCCTTTGCAGTCACGTCATCAAAACCGAGAAGCGCTTACACACTGTACAGATGACCGAGGACAAAGTTTTAAAAATCTATAATCCAATAAAAAGACAATAATGGAAAGAAATTTAGCCAGCAGTGACTGAATGAATCAATGAATATTTCCACACCAATGTTAGAGTGAGCGGAGATCAGGCTTGTGAAGACATGATCATGAGGCTTAGACTACTGTAGTTTAAGGTTATACATGTAGACGCCTAGAAGAACCGAAATGTGTCCAAAAGAAAAGCATACATTACATGGCTTAAGGTTTGTGGACATATTTCCATCACACACACCAATAGGTGGTTTTTCCCAAAACTGTTTCCATATAGTTTAGATAGAAGATCATTGAATAGAAGGTCTATATGCTGTTGTATTACTATTTCACTTCAGTGGAACTAAGAGACACAAACAAAGACATGGTTTGCCAAAGTTGGAGTGGAAGAACTCAAAAAGACCCGTCCTCAACCCCAATGAACACCTTTGGGATGAACTATAACGCCACCAAGCCTCCTCGCCTGATATCAGTGCCTGACCTCACTAATGCTCTTGTGGCTGAATGAGCACAAATCCCACACATCGCCCCAGTCCAAAATCTTACAGCAGAGGATTAAAGGTTCTTATAACAGCAAAGACAGACTAAATGGTCAAAAAGCACATATGGGTATGCTGTTCAAGTGGCCACAAACCTTTGGCCATATAAGTGTATTTCAGTTCAGAAAAACCTGAATATAATCCTTTTCAGGACTATATATATAGACGAAAATGATCATCCATGACTCATCTTGCAGGCAACTTTTTTCACTCTTCAATGGATCAGTTTTGATGCGCCTGTGTCCACTGAAGAGACACCTTCTCTTTACTCTACTGACAAAACCTGGTATCTGACCATTCAAGATAAACTATGATAAGCTATGTCCCTTACCAGCAAGCCATATTGCTCTAGGCAACAAGAGAACCAACATTTACATTGGCGACATCTACACCTAGTAGATTTGGAGTTCTGTATGAGACTTGATGCAGTGAGATGTCATGCTGTTCTATAGGAAGTAGATTCCTGGTTCAGAGGCAGAAATATGAGCTGACGTATATTTTTGGAATCTTTTTTTCTTTTTTCGCAACGTATTGGGGAAATGGCGGCTCGGTGGTTAAGGCTCTGAGCAACCGATCAAAAGGTAGGGAATTCAAGGCTTGGTATTGCCAAGCTTGAGCAAGGCTTTTATATTTGACAATCAGAGCTCTTTGAATGATATTTTCTGATGATGCAAAACTGTAAGTAAATGTCATTAGTGAAGCATTCAAATTCAAATGGGTGGTTAAACGCAATCCCTCGTCTCAGTTTCATGGCTTGCGTTTCCAACAAGGAGGCCAAAACAATCCATTTCACTTGACTATTGCCTAGGGCTAGTTTATTCTCAGAGAAAAATGCTCATTTAGTCAAGGGTTTTTAGCCTTTGGGTTCTTTGTATTTGCAACAGTGCTGTATGTCAGAGTGTAATCTTTGCATTAGCGGTACAGACATTGGATCTTTCCTGGCATTTTCCCTTTGTTGCTTTGGAACAAATTCAAATTGAAATCGAAGCCGAATTGTTCCTACCATGCAAATTCAATTCAAAAGAAAGTGATTTTAGTTTGAATGTGACGAAGATACTTGATAGGTCAACGTGAGAACAACGATTTAATTCACTGACTTGAGGTGTTACTGACTGATCAAGATAAAAACACGTCAGATCTTTTTCCACCTTTATCCTTTGATATCGCAACCAACAAAAGTTGGGTGAAAAACAAACAGAAACATTTTAGTGGAAAACAGAAAAAACGTACAACGACCCAGTTGCACAGACATGCACTTTGCTTTTATTTTTATTTTATGCTCGCCTACCCTGAATTAATACTTTATTAACCTTTAGCTTGTAGTACAGCACTCTTTTTGGGTAAGAGTCTACCAAAGTGACACATCTTGTTTTGGTTCTACTCTCCACTATATAGATCTCCACTCCAGATCTATTATTATTGTGAGCGGATCTCCTGTGCACATCCGTCTTCCAGTCAAACCACAGGTTTCAGATCTGGGCTCTGACTGGACCATCCTGCAATGTCGATCTTCTTCTGAAGCCGTTCCTTTGAATTTGTGCTTTGGGTTGTTCTAATGCTGGAAGGTGACATTTTTCTTCATCTCCAGCTGTTTACATGAAGCCTAAAAAAGACTGGTATATGGAGCTATCCATGATTCATTTTATCTTGAATAAAGCCCCAGTCCCTGCTGAAGAGAAGCAGGCGATGCTGCCACCACCATGCTTCACCATGGGTATGGTGTTCATTGAATAATGCCCAAACATTTCTGTCTTGCTATCATCAGGCCATTTTGCCACGTAGTTTTGGGTGATTTAGGTGGGCTTGGCAGTTTTTTCCTGAGAAAAGGTTATCCAAATGACCCCATAGCTCAGACATGTGAAGAAACTTAGAGATTGTTGTCACATGCAAGGAGTGATCAGCACTTGCAGATATTCCTGCAGCTCCTTCAATGCTGCAGTTGGTCTCTTGGCAGCCTCCGTGATAGCTTTTCTTCTTGCCCGTTTGTCTATGTTGGAGGGATGATTTGTTCTTGGTAATGTTACTATGGTTCCCCATTTTCTCCACTTGTCCTTGATGGTCTTCACAGTGTGCCGTGGTACATCTAATGTTTTGGAAATTCCGTGTAAGCCCTTTGTGGACCATGGCTTCAGCAGTCAGGTGAAAATCCTACAGATTTTATTCATCAGAACCACTGCATTGATAACAGATGTGTGTTAATTACTTTGAGTTTCAATGTGACTGGTTCATTCTAAGCACAGCCATATGACATGGCATCCCGAAAATATTTTAAACATATTTTGTCTTTCACTTGGCCGCTGTATCACAATTTCAACAGGGGGTGTGTAGATTTGTTTATTCCCACTGTAAGCAGACCTAGTTCAGTTCCCATAAAATCCTTATATAGATTATATGAGCAGTATCGTCCTGCATCATGTAGAAATTGCATCATGTCAAAACGACAACAAGCCAGTCCTGCTCAGTAATCCATGTATGAAGAAAGCTCTTCTGCTAATACTAATGAATTCTGAAACGAATGCATCTGAATAGGAGTTATCGGGTTATTTCCTTTAGGCTAAATAGTGTGTTAAGGTCAGCAACAAATGATAAATTGTATAAATGAAAATGGAAAATTTGAAGTGGAATTTAATAGACAAAAGGAAAATATATACTTCAAAGCGCTATGAAATTTCTCACACAATTAAAAATGAATGCCATCTTACCAGTGTGAAAGTGAAATTTTGGATGGAAAGCTCTTTTACTCGAAAGGAGCACTATTTTACTCAAAACTCCCCACCAAAAACATTTGGCTTGACAGTATAGGAACAGACTCTGTATGCTAATTGAGAAAATGTCGACGCAACATGATTTGCTTATCTTCTGCTTTTCGTTTTTTTGTTTTTTTTTAGCCCGATGTGTATAACCTGTGACAGAAACCCATCCGTGTTTTAAGACAGCACCCTTTCTCTTTAATGATGTATATCTTCACACTCCAGTCTCTCGCTGTGGAGTTTCCTTCAAGCATCATTCCTTAATTAATTGACAGTTGGATCAGATGGATAACGATCAATTCAGTGTGCAAATTCTCATGTGATTCTGCCTTAACTGTTAATGACTCTTCATCAATTTCATCGATTCTGCTTTTACATCTCTACAACAAATTGTTTGCCTGTTTATACTCATTGCCTGTGTTTTGACCGTCACCAACCAAGATTTATTCGCTAGACAGAATGTCACTACTGAAGTGACAAATTAATATATTGAGGCCAATACTTAACGTCTGGCAACTAATGTATTTTAAACACATGAGCTAGTCCATTGTGGTCACAGAATATAAACATGGAGATGATTGATAATATTCCAATTTACTTCATCCATGGAATGAGACATAATAAAATACTGGAGTTTCTGGCTTTGTGTCATGGATAGACCATTTGCACATGTTGTCTATTCGCAAAGTGAACAAACTTTTGCGCACGTTCCTGCAAAATAATTACCTGGATGCCAGGAACAATATATTCTACAACATACATGCAGTGTTAATTCAGGGGTTCAAATTAGACGATACATAATATTCCCTGGTCACAAGTTTCTCCATTTCTGGCTTCAAAATATGAACTTGTGGCCATGCCTTATTAAAAATAATGACCTTGTTACTTCTTTGGCTTTGTAGAATATTGCATATAATGCAAAAAAAAATATTTCTCCAGCTAAACAGAAATGAAAGCGAGGATCCAGTGGTGGACCACAAATCTGTGCATAATGCAAAAGCCTAATTAGTGCGAGATAGCATAATTCCACAAGACTATAAAATTTAATTCACTTCCTAATTAACTCCAGACATTTTCCCTACCGCTTTATGAGGCTTTTTCTGTTTACGCCATGAATCTATGGTTCATATCTTGTTAGAGAAAAAGCTTAATCTGGTCTCCTATAGCCACACAAACGCAAGCTAACAAATTACAAAACACAGATTTGTAGTGTTATCGTTAGTCCTATTAATATTACTAGTACTTTATTATTATTACCGATAATTATTTCTGTAATGCTTTGTACATCTTTTTCCTCTTCACGTCTTGTATCGTGTCCATCACGTCTCTTTGGTTTCTTGTTATTTCATGTTTGTGTTTGTTTTCTCTCACTACATGTTGAAGCATATGATCTAAAGAAGAAAATCTCGATTCACTTTTACTGTCCTATACATCAATAGTACGTGTTTAAAGGGAATCCATAGTCCTTCAAGTTTCAGGTTTAATACAGAGTGATATACGCAACGATATACAGTGAGATACACACGGTGCATAGAAATGCTCCTTAATGAACAGGTGAGAAATGGCGACGCATCAGAAATTTCCACCGTTCCAACTAAACCCAAACAGGACCATCATTATAAAGAGAAGAAGCGCGGCCGTGTCTCTTGCAAGGATCCATTTCACACCATAAACATTTATCTACTTTGTGGTGTTTATGAATTCCAGATAATAAGCTATAGTCATTAAGATAGCCAGAAATCCCCACTCTTATTATAGCGCTGTAATCTTTAATAATCTAAATATTTCTAATCAGGCGTATCATTTGGGCAATTGCATAATCTGTAAAGATTTGTAATAATTTGTGAAATTCTAAATAGACGGTAAAAAAATTGACCCAAGGGAAACTTGTCGCACTATTAATGTGCTCTAAGAGAAATGCTGTAATCTCGTCTTAAACCTCATAAACGCTGAGGCGGAACGGAGTTGAATGCAACGAGGAACGGAAATCAGGACCAATGAGTTTTGTATTCCATTACTGCTAGGAGTAATCGCTGTAGATGTTTCTTCACCTGAGAGGATATTCATCTACCAGGCTCTCAAGTCAAGCATCATGTGGAACAATATATTGTACCTCTAATACCATGGTGCAACATACAGGACATTACATAAGCTCTGAAAACAGGATTGCAAATAAAGTGTCATACTGATGCAATGCATGGTGCGCCATCCAGGAAGAAATGGCACAAACAGTCAGATGTCTCCTGACTTAGGAAGTGAAATAAAGAAGTTGGGTTGAACTGCTGCAAGAATGGAAGCCATAATAAAGAATTCCTAGGACCAGTTATTTTCAGCGCATGATGCAATACTCTGATAAGACCTTTTCATTTTTGTGACTAGTGTTTGATAAGAGGAGACTTTTTACAGTTCAACCTTTGTGTAAAATAGAGAACAAATATTAAAGTTCACGCACCAGCTTCTCTTTTTTGCTTATTGGCATATACAGGATATGGCCTAAAGTTGATCGACACCTGACCGTCACAACCAGATGTGGCTCTTAACCCAAACTGTTTCCGCAAAGTTGGAAGCACACAGCTGTCTAGAACGGACCGTGAAGCACGGTGGTGGCAGCATCATGTTGTAGCGCTGCTTTTCACCAGCAGGGACAGTGATGTATTTGCAGGAAAGCTGTGTATTTGGTACCATGGAGTATTTTGTTGCTGTAGATGAACCACTAACACATTTTCCAGATTTAGATTTTCCAACTAAAAAATGTAAAACTCTTAAAGGATTTCCTGTAAGATGTTAATTACTTTAGTGCTAGCAATAATAGGCTGGTAAAAAAATAAAAATAAAATAAGCTAGGCTAATCTTTCTCTAATTGGTTTAAATATTAAGAAAACAAATTATGACAAAAAGCAGATGTGTGTGTGTGTGTCAAGGTTTGTGTGTGTACGATTATGGAACTGCTGTTCAGGCTTCATTGCTATTACTGACTCGCTAAGTACCTAATAAATTACTGTAATGGACTGAGAGGAAGCAATGTCAAATACGGTGTCCCTCAAGGATGGACAGCTTGAGGACTATGAGTAGCAGAAGTTATCTTAAAGTTCCTTTCTGTGGACTGAAATAATAATTCGAATGTGCAGTTATGTTCTTAAAAATACAATACAGCAGCTAGAAACGGTTGTTCTCTCAATTTTTTTTTTTTTTTTTACACTTACTGAGAAACTTAAAAGTGCAAAGTGCTGTCCGGAAGACTCCTATACAGAACATTTCGTCAAATAATCTATTAGATATTCAATAAAGAAAAAAATGGATTAATGTTTATTAACTGCTATACAAGTTCCTGTGATGAAGCAGTGAAAAGTATTGATAAAGTATTAGAAGCAGTACATTAATACGAATTTGCTGCTATGGACCAATCGGATTTGGGAATTCAACAGCAGTCGATTATACCACACGTACATATAATGTATGAGGACATTCAGTCTAGCAGCAGTACTGCTCCCATGTGGTGAAAAGCGGTGACTATACTGCAGTACCATGAAATATGTTCAGCAGAGAGTACTACTGTAACGTAACCAAGAGGATGACTGTTGATTTCATCATTCCTTTTTGTCTATAGACCGTTTCAGTGGATCTGCATTATCCCACGCAACGCTTAACACACCTATTCAGCTCATCACCATAGTGATAAAGCAACACGTAGGCCAGGGTGCTTCAATACAAGTTTTAGGTATTTAATACAGTGTATGCTTTGTTCCAGCGACGTGATGGTGCATATGCCTCTAGTGCACCATTAACTGGCATTATCACCTCACAGCTTTGGGTCTCCGGTTCAATCCTGAGATTACTGCTGTGCTGAATTTCATGAATTTCATCCATTTCTCCATGGGTTTTCTTCCCACCTCGGAAAATCATGCTGGCACTCTAATTAGCTGCACCGAAGTGAATGAGTGTGTGAATCCCATCAAGGCGGTATTCCCTAGTCCACTGGTCCACCATGAGCACGACCATGAGTTTACTGAAAATGAATGAATGAATTAATATCCAATTTGTTATTTTGATTATTCTTGAATTATTCTATTTTTTTTTTTTTTTTTTCTAGAAACTTTCGCTGCGACTCTGAATCTTGACAGATAGCTTTTGCTGTAAGCAATAAATATCAGCGCCTTATCATTTTAACAGATTTGAATTTGATTTCTGCGCCGGGTAATTATTCAATCTAAATCATTTCAGGAAGTGCAGCAGTGTATGAGACTTCATAGTTACCGGTGAAAACTTTTTTTGTTGAATCTCAGACATCGTCTAATAAAAAGCACATGAGAGCAGTGCAACATTGAACAGTCTTTGATGTATAATTCAATAATCACCACACAACAACTTGGTGTCATACTGTTCTTACAAATAATAAGATGACAATATGAATACAACGTCATATAAAACTCCAGAGGCAGGCTTTCCAGTACCACCAACATCTTACATTGTTTAGTGCAAAAATGAAATTTAAGGATATGAAAACTGTCAATTTGATTTATGGCCTATGCTCCGCAATAAAGATCGGCAAGTCGCACTGCTTCACTGCACAATTACGCGAACTGCCAAAGACAATGAATCATGTCATTTTGAAAATGGCCTTAATTACAAAAAACAAGCGTACATGGTTTCCGGTGCATGCTGTAATGCCTCAAATGGCAGGATAAACAAGGTCACAGGTACCAACAGATGGCCACTAGAGTGTGAAGAAGAGCTTCCAGCAGAGACAGACAAGCGTCCAAGATTTTGTCTGCTTCAGCTCCTTCAAGTTAGATGGGTGTGTTGGTATACAGTAGTCGTGCCACAGATTCTCAATTGGCTTGAGGTCTGGACTTTGACTAGGCCATTCCAAGACATTTAAGTTTCTCTTTAAACCACTCCAGTGTAGCTTAAGCTGTTTAAGGACATTGTCCTGCTCAAACCTCTGGCAGACTGAGGCAGATTTTCCTCAAGAATTGCCCTTTATTTAGTGCCATCCATCTTTCCTTCAATCCTGACCAGTTTTCCAGTACCTCCTGATGAAAGTCATCCCCACAGCATGATTCCGCCCCCACCATGCGTCACTGTGAGAATGATGTTCTTGGGTGTTCACAGAGCATTTCCTGTGGCCAAAAAGTTCTATTTTAGTCTCATCTGACCAGAAAAACGTCTTCCATGCGTTTGGGGAGTTATGTTGTTTGTCCCATGCCCCAAATGTGTTTTTTTCTTTTCTTTAAGCAACATTTTTTTTCCTGACCAGTCTTCCATAAAGCCCCGCTCTGTGGAGTGTACGGCTTAAAGTGGACAGATTCCCCCATCTCCGCTGTGGATCTGTGCAGCTCCTTCAGTGTTATCATCAGTGTCTTTGATGAATCTGATTAGCTCTTTGCCCTTTGTCTGTGACTTTTGGTGCGGGTCCTTGTCTTGTCAGGTTTGTAGTGGTGCCGTATACTTTCCATTTTGTTATAATAGAGTTAATGGTGCTCCATGGGATGTTCAAAGATGAAGATATTTTTTTTTTGGAACCGAACGCTCAGCTAAACTTCTCAGCAACTTTGTCTCTGACCTGTTTGGAGAGCTTCTAGTTGGTGGTGTTGCAGACTTGGTGGCCGGTCAGACCAGGTGTATTTATACTCGCACCATGTGACAGATCATGTAACACTTTGATTGCACACAGGTGGACCTTAACTAACTGTTTATGTAACTTCTGAAGTTAAGTGGTTGGACCAGATCTTATTCAGAGGTTTCATATCAAAGGGAGTGAATACATATGCACTCAGCTATTCAATTAAAAAAAAATCCAATTTAATGCCAGGCTGTAATGCAATAAAACAGGGAAACCACCAAGGCACTGTAGCTTGAAGCAGTCACAATGGAAAAAATGACCCTTCCAGACCCTTTGTGAAACCACACAACAAAACAGAAAACCCAATGATACATGATAGGTTATAAGGTCTTATGCTAACTGAATGTTACAAGACTTGATTGGTGCACTGCTGTGTAAAGCCCCAGAGAGCTGTTTACTCAACATGATGCTTCACTTTACGTAATTCTTCACCTACTGCGCATTGGCTTTATCTTCACTATAAAAAAATGCTTGCTTTTTTTTTTTTTTTTTTTTTTGTAATCCAGCTTTCTTCATCTTCAAGATCTCAGCTGTTTTGTTTTGCATTGTTAGAGTAGATGTGTCCAAGATATGCACTACCAGTCAAAAGTTTGGACACACCTACTCTTCTTCATAGGTTTTTCTTTATTTTTTTTGTAAAACGTTACTGAATACATGAAAACTATGAAGCAACACGTATGGCATGTACTGAATTATGTGGTAAACAAAAAGGTGTAAAAAAACAAAACAAAATAGTGTTTCATATTTTAGATTCTTCAAAGTAGCCACCATTTACCATGATGGTACAAACGGCATTATCTTACCCGGCTTCATGAAGTCGTCACCTGGAATGCTTTTCAGTGAACACGTGTGCCTTGTTAATATGGATTACTATAGTTGTTCTATAGGGCTGTTTACTGTATTTTTATCATTTACTATTTACAAATGCATTAAGAAGGAAAGAAACTCCACTAATAACCTTTTCTGTCGACAACCGCTCGACTAAGTAAAGAGAAACAACAGTCCGTCATTATCCAGCCTCTTTTAAAGTCATAAAAATAACGTCAGAAAAACATTTAATAAGAAGGTGTGTCCAAACTTTTGACTGGTAGTGTAAGTACAAGTGAACATGAGTGTGTGTGCTGAATGCAGTGCTAAGAGGAAGTCAAGAGAGGTCGGAGTGAATTAATACGTGTATATGAAAACGTAGATTCAAAGAGGTCATGAGAAGGGAAATTGAAAGGTACAAATAAATAACGGCATCTGAGAGAGAGAGTACATGAAGTAGGTACAGCAGGATGGTCTCTCCATATCAATTTAGCCATCTATTTTATACAAAAGGACTTCATGCGCTGTGGAGGCAAAGTGCTTCTGAGGCTGCAGGAGGTGATAAAGCAATCAATATTGGAAACGGTTGAGGACATAAAGCATAAAAAGCATTCCATGGGGTTTCGGACAGGAAACTAGAACTCACTCGCACGATGAGACAAGAGGTGCAGGGAAAACCATCAGCTTCTCCAATCTACAGCTGATCGCATCACTCAGAGGAGCCGTTTGCATGTCGAACATCTAGAACATACAATGACTAATTTGTACTACGTCCACTATTCTTCCTCAGTGGGGTCGAAGGTCATGTTGGGTCCCTGCTTCGATCCTGAACTCAGGTTAGGTTTCTTTAAGCTTTTTATTAATTGTTTCAATGTTCAGTTAATACGGCGTATTTACACAAGCATCATTCAAAACCTTACACATAAGGGGATTTAATGTAAGGCGACAGGCTCACCCTCTGTGCCATTTTTGATGCCAGAAACAATCCCAATGGTCCCAATATATATATATATATAAATCCTTTTCTTGTGGTTATTCTATATATAGTCGAATAGAGCCGACCGAGAAAGTACGACAAGTATGGCAAGTGGCAAAAATGTATGACACATTAATAAAGAAAAAGTTCGAGATGGGTTTTGAAAGGATCACTAACTGAATTTGCTGCACAGAGAGCTAGCAAGTAGCCGTCATGCTTCCAAAACAAGAACAGCGCACTGGATTCTGGGAACGGCGAGCCGGCATCTTTAAGTAACCCGTATGTTTTGGTTCATCCTGAATAATAATTCCCCAGATTTCAGTTGTACCTAATTAAGGAGGATAACTCTTATCATTTAAAATAATGTTTGCATTAATAATACTAACAGTATGACAAGCTTTTTAGTGAATTTATAAAAGGATCACGCACACAAAAAAAATGATTTTTAACTTTTATTCTTAAAAAAAAAAAAAAAAAAAAAAAAAAAACAATAATAAAAAAAAAAAAAAAAAAAAAAAAAAAAAAAAAAAAGAGCGCCTTCAACATACTTGTTAAAGTGCTGGCACAGAAAGAAAATATTTACAGTTGTTTCACATTAGAATTCTGTCTGTTAGTCTCCATGTGGTTTTGGCAATGAGATACAGTGTACACACATATCAATCTTTGCTTGAGTCTTTATCCCAACACGTGTGATGCACGTGAATGCGCGTCACTTCTTAGAAGGGACTCCGTCGGAGTAGTCCTCCAAAACACCGTTCAGATGATCGTTGTGAGTCTTGAACCGTCTCTTCTTCTGCGTTGCCGGCTTCTTCCTCTTTTGGACTGGCGTCTGCGACATTGACAACATTCGTGTTTGAGAATGGAGGAGATCGTGACTGAGGCGTGGTGTCAAGTTTTCAAACGGTACTGTTAATATCAGTGTGCTTTTTCGTCTCCATAGTAACAACTAACAAGTTAAAAAGGTCTGATATGGTCAAGAGAGATGTTCATTTCGCATTTTTGTAAGGAAGCTCCGGTGTCTGTCCGTTCTAACAGTTTAAGCGAGCTAAAAGACGGTCAAGTCTTTTGCGAATGTTTTAGTTGGCATGTATAAATGAACCGTTAGGTTTGCATGTGTATGATGGAAACGCACCATTTTCTTTGGTCCCGTGTCCTGCATGGACGAGATGCCCTGTCTCTTCAGGTACTCCTCGATCTTGTCGTCGTCTATGGAGTCCACTGGAACGCTGCGCCACAGCTTCTGGAACTCTGGAGGACACACGGCACACGTTCCACAATAACCGAAGGTCCTTTACACCTGTACTGATCATTAGACCTGCGTTATTTAGAAGTCCTTGTGGAATTAACTCTTTCCTACGAGCTCTCTAAACTATGGACTTCAATCACCTTATTTCATTAATACGGAGATCAGAGCAAATATGCTTCCTTTTTCACCGAAGCAAGATTTTCTTATCCGTTCCATAAAACCTTGTCCAGGTAACGTTCACGTAAAACACAACGCCGAGGCAGTGCTGGCGGACCCGACGACGTTCATGCGACACACACTTGCAGTGCGACGGTCACTCACCTTCATCTACTTCGAAGTGACAGTGTTTGTCATTGTAGAAGAGAATCTTTTTCTTGTCAGGTCTGGACACGAATACGATCTGATCTCCAAGAGCCTGCACGCAAACAGAACGGACTTAAACGGCACATCACGCAATAAGAAAACTATTGCAGGAGCTGGGCCCAAACCTTCGCGTCACCACAACACCGAAAATGGAAATTATAATCATTTAAGTGTGGCACCGCAAGGTGTAAGTTTGTGTCACCTCTTATGATCCTCTATGAAAACGTAAGTACAGGGATAATCACTAGAGATATAAATAGCAGAGACTGAAATAAGTGGCTGCTAAAAACAAGCTCCGGTTTATCTTCATACAGTAACGATTTGATTTTCATCGAAATGCTGTATAAGCCAAGTCCGATCAGGTGACCAAGTTTTCTCCTCCGACCGTATTTTCTTAACTGAACAACTAAAAAAGGATTTGTACTTTGATGGCCTTGGCAGAGTTGGGCAGGCCCTCCTCCACATCGTCCAGCAGCACTCCTCCTAAGCCCTGCTGATCGTGCTTATCCAGCAATCTGACCAGTGCTTTCTTGTCCTTCAGATGGTATTTAGGTTTAAAGGCGTATTTCCCTTCACGTACGTCTATCTTGGGGTTGCTTGCCAAGGCCTGGGATGGAGGAACAGGAACAGACAGAAGTATAATGAATTTTTTTTTTTGCAAAACATAATGTACTAATGAAATGTAAACGACCTTGGCTCGGCAAAAGAAAGAAAATGACTGTCCCGGCTAATAACAGTGACATGAGGTAATGGTGGCCAGGCCATTTCTGCGCTATAAGTAACCAGAAGTAAAAAGTTTACTGCACTGGCACTTTTTGTTTTGGCTCCCCAGTTTTGAACCCACCCCCTGGCAGTTGGTGCCGACGTTATAATATTACTATTACTTCAAAACCTCATATCACCCAGCAAGCAATGCTCAGAACTAGAGCATCAGGAGAAGAATGGCTCATCAATTATAAAATAAAGCCAAGGGACATTTCTACCATTGGCGTGCTGACAAAAAAAAAAAAAAAAAAAAAAAAAAGCCGGGGAAAGGACAAATGTTTAATTCATATACTGTAGAGAAAATGGGATGCGTTTTTAGAACACACCTCGGTCATGAGCCATTGCTTCTGCTTCAAGCCGATGTCCAATAGCTTGGTCTCATCTAAAATCTCATCCAGGGTTAGGGGATGAGTGTCTCCTCTCTGATGCCTCGTCTAGGGGAGAGAGGGGGAGGGAGGTAGAGCGGGCGCATGGAGTTTAATTAGTGCTGTGTCACACAGTGAGGCAGTCAGACAGTAATACACTCCAGTAACAAGCCTAGTGGGGGGAAGAAAGAAAAAAAAGAATCACTTGAAGTAACCAAAAAAAAGCCAACCAAAGAAAGACGGACACTCCGATGTGTGCATACGCACA
This sequence comes from Notoglanidium macrostoma, assembly GCA_030068235.1. Taxonomy (NCBI): domain Eukaryota; kingdom Metazoa; phylum Chordata; class Actinopteri; order Siluriformes; family Auchenoglanididae; genus Notoglanidium; species Notoglanidium macrostoma. The sequence goes on along the minus strand of JAQQZR010000013.1, from coordinate 3,429,414 downwards.
CAAGCATTACAAGTCCATGCTATGGTTTACACTATACAGTCAGGTCCATAAGTATTTGTACAGGTTTCGTAAGTTTGGCTCTGCACACACCACAATGGATTAGAAATGTAGCCATCAAGATGTGATTGATGTGTAGACTTAAAATGTCAACGCATTTAATAAACAAGGTCACCTTAACATTTACATTTGAATTCTCAATATGCGGTCCAAAGATGACGCTGATGCAAGTGAAGGAGGCGATCATTAGCGAGATGGTAGAAACCTGAGGAGGGACCGAATCAACAATTTGGTACGTTGATAAAAAGAAGGAATGCACGCTTGAGCTCAGCAACACCAAAAGGCCTGGAGGACCATGGAAGTAGACATAGAATGGTGAAGAGAAAGCCCTTCATAACATCTAGCCAAGTCAAGGACACTCTCGAGGAGTTTAGGGTTGGGATTGGGGTTAGTGTGCCATTGTCAAAGTCTACAATTGAGACGCGTTCATGAGGCAATACTGACAATTTACCTCAAGATGCAAATCACTGGAAACATACAAGGACAGAAAGGCCAGATTAGACTTTGCTAGAAAGCCTGCCCGGTTCTGGAACAAGATTCTTAGGACAGATCAACTCATACCAGAACGAGGGGAAGAGATGAGGATGGAGGATACAAGGAAGAGCTCGTGATGCAAAACATACATCATCCGTCAAACATGGTGGACAAGGGCATGTGTGGCTGCCAATGGAACTGGGTCACTGGTGTTTATTAATGACTATTATTAGTTTATTAGTGACTGCTGATGGAAGTAGCAGGATGAATTCTGTCTTGTGGAGCTATACTCTCTGCTCAGATTCAGTCAAATCAGGTAATGACCAAAAACATACAGTGAAAGCAACCCAAGAATTTCTTAAGGGAAAGAAATAGAATGGTCTTGAATGGTCTGGCGACTCGAGCCATCAAGACAAAACTAATGCTGAAAAACCCATAAACAAGCAGCAACTGAAGGCAGCTGCAGTAAAGGTCTGGGCAAAGCATCTCAAGAGAGGAGAATGGTTATAATTCCTAAGATGTTTTTGTTAAACCTCCTGAATTTGTATTTTTGTAGCTACAGCAATGATGAACACAAGTTTTAGGTAGGACTACGTTTTATGCATTTCTGAGAATAGCACAATTAACATAGCAACTGCAGACCGAGTCACCATGTACCAAGTTTCCATCCTTCCATAAATGTTCAATAAACCTTGTCAGAATGAACGCTTTCTGACCAATCAGAATGGAGAATTCTACAATACTGTGCTATTAATCTATATATATATATACACACCAGTGTTGAAAGTTGTACTCAAACCTGCCATATATTTGCACGTGCTTTTTTCTTTACAGGGTCACATTTAATCCAGGGAACACTAGGCATGAGGTTGGAACACACCCTGGATAGGACACCAGTCCGTCACAGGACCGCACGCTCGCTCACACCAAGGGTGAATTTAGAACAGCCACTTCATCTATAGCATGGTGTCGGGAGGTGACAAGAAACCAAAGAACCCTGAGGAAACCCACTGGGAAAACGAACAGGAAGTCCACACACAGTCACCCGAGCTCAGGAGCAAACCAGGGACCTTGGAGCTGTGAAGCGGCACTGCTACCCAACCGGCTGCTTCACTCCGCAGCCGTATTTACAACATTTAACACATGAAAGCGTTCAGGACATTAGTGCTACACTCCAGAACAGCTTTATACCCCAGGTGGTCAGATTCTTCATCAGCTTCCTCAGCTAAGGCCATCTGTCTTCCCAGATGCCACGTTTACTTTAATTTTATACTCCAGATACGCTCTCGCATGCTGTTGGAATTTCGCTGCATGTCGTTTGCGCGGTTGTGCAGTCTGGATGATGATCCCGATGATAACGATGCTGTTGTTACTCAGTGTAGTTTCCCAAACTGGCCTCATGCGCATGTTTCCTGAATGGACATGGAGATCTTGACTTGAACATACCGACAGATCCAAGTTTCGATTTGCAGATCAACCTCTCCAGAATCCACACGATATCCTTATGGATTGGTAACTGTACATCGCAACGGAAACATCTTTCAATCTAATTCCTTTCTGCGGTTGAAGAGTTTTCTGGACGGTTGCAGTATTGATACTGTTCCAGCAATAGCTTATGCCTTGTGACTTAGACAAAAAGGTCTTTATAGGTCATTTTAAACTCAAATGATCATCTATTATGTGTATACACACACAAGCTGTACAGCACCATGTAGTGAGCACATATAGTGAGGAAGTCGATTGGTATCTCTCAGAGTTGTAATTACCAGCATCTAAAAAAATTTGGATTTTTGCTTAAGAATTCAACATTTTTGTACTTTCTGTAATTTATACTACTTTGTACAGTTTTTTTACAGCTTGCACTGTGATACGTGGCATGCCTCTGCATCACTGGAGAATAAATCTCTAACCTATGAAGCGTTACCTTCATGTAGTTGACGATTCGTGCCAGGACCCCAAATTTGTAGCCGGAGCTTCCAGAGAGAGCTTTGAGATTAAAGGATCCATTACTGGAGTCTGAAAAATAAAAAGACACAAAAAGACATGCGAAGGCATGAAGAACCGCAACATCTAATCAGCGACAAGGAGAAGTCGTAATACGGGAATAGAAAGAACATCCGAAAGGTAGTGGAGGTCATTTAATTAAAAAAGGTTGTAGTGACAGGAAAAAAAAGCAGTTTAATTGAAATCCAGGGTTCAAATGAAGAGATCTGCGTCATTTTTTGCGTTGCTGTTCGAGGTTAACGTCACATATCTGATCTTTTATTATTCTTTTATTCATTCCCCCCCCCCCGGTCTAACGAGAGCCATCCGTTGTTTTGAACGGCATGTTGAAGAAACGTTTGTAGCTTCATGACTGCAAGAGCAAAACCAAAAATCTCCGAGGTGCAGTCAGGTGTGAAGCTAGATGTGAAATAAGGAACAAAGAAAACGGAAGTGCACGTTGTACGTTTGATTCTGGACAATGACGGCATCACTTCCTCCCCAAGCCTCCTAGCCTCGCCAGAGCTCAGCCAATCACGTCGCATCATGCATTATTAATGACGTGTGGGACCGCCGTCTCCGTTAACTGACAGGGATGCTGAGCAATGGGGTTGCAGCAGGAAGCAGCTGGGTAGAGAGGGGGAAAGAAAGACACGGGAAGAGAGGAACGGGAGAGAGGGGCAGGAGACGGATCGGGACGCGAGGGCAGACGCCTCCATCATCCTTTGGCTCGGATTCACAGGTACGGCTTTTTTCTTTCGTCAGGTTTATTATTTGGAGCCGCAATACGGTCATGTGCACAGCACAAAGAGATGACTCGAGCCTACACACACACGCACGCACGCACGCACGCGCGCTGACAGAGCACTCCTTGTTCACCAGCCAGAGAAATGAATGCAGAGAGGATATACTTTGTACACAGATCCAACTCCATTATTAAATGCTGAACACGTACCGCTGAAGGCAAATCTCTGGAGTCTAATTTTGATTAACGTTGTTAGATTCAGAAATGGGAAGGAATTACTGTTACGATGAATTACTGTTACGGGATATGAACCCGTAATCATAAAAATAGTCATGTAGAAATAAAAGGATATTTATGTTGATTTTAAGCTCGAGGTGTCCAAAGACAGGCCAACAACAACAACAACAACAACCCATAAAACAAAACCAGCTCATGGGAGGAGCAGGTCATCTGGGACACAGAACACAGGGAACCATCTGTCTGTGTGTACGCGTGTAGGGAAGCGTGTGTGACCGACCGAGACGGCCGGCCATGATAGACAGAGACGAGGTTTCTAAAACAACGTCGCTACAAGTACTAGTGCTCAGTAGGTGGACGCATCAAGCGACACACAACACGCAGATCAGATTACACTGCTAACTAGATTACAACCTGGACTGGCAGCTGCAGAGCTGCGCACACACACACACCCGTAACGCAGTGTACACGGGAGAAAAGCGGAATCCCATTCAATCACACACTCATCCATGGGCTTTAATTGTGTGTGCATGCATGCACGATATACACACCGTCCACTTTAACAGGAACACCTGTACTGTACACCTGCTCATTTACACCGACGATCAAGTGGCAGAAAACCATTAACAGCTCTTCCCTCGCCTGGGTCTCTTTTCTCTCTCTTGCGGTTAATAACAGATAATCTCTCTCCTTCGCCACTTGCTCCATCTCTCTCTCTTTCTCTTTCTCTTCTAGATCACCATGACTTTGTCCGGTAGCGGCGCTGCCTCGGCGCAGCAGGTCATCCCCTTCCATGACGGCTGGAATGTTGCCTGCTTTGTAATCCTCCTCCTCTTCATCGTCACCGTAGTCTCCCTCGCTACTCTGGCTTTCCTTTATGAGCTGCTCGACTGCAGCTGCTTCAACAAGACAGACACCGCACGCGACCGACGTGGCACCGGTGATGACGTCGTATAGCCGTAGCGCGGCGATAACGGCCACGGGGACCAGGCCTACACTACGGAAACAAGCGGTGACGGAACGGACCACTCGGTGATGGGACTCTGGACACCTGGATGTATGAACGAGGCGACTAAAGGAACGAGTACGCGACTGTATAGAAGAGGAAACACACATGTGACACATAATAAATAACCTGACTATATGGTGTCCTGCATGTAAATAACAGCAGAACAGGAAGCAGTGACGACGCACGCTTGTGGCTATTAAATTACGCTTAAAAATATCTGCAAATTAGCATCAGCATACAGAGTGAACATGGTGAGTGATGCTGCAGTAGACACTGCGAATAGAGTAATATGTAATGCATAGATTTATTGTACAGATATCAATGTGACTCGTGTGCGCTTGTGGCTGTTACGTGATGTGCGGCTTTGCTGCTGTTGATCACTTACCTGCACTAATAAACCTGCCAAAAAAGCGAGGTTTCCTCATGTGTATCGTTTACTTGCATTGTCTGTTACTCGAAAGGTCATCGCCCAATCAGCTGGCCAGGTTTCTCTACACACGTTAGCTTTGTTTGCTTGCTAGATTAGCCTACTAGACAAAGGAAGTGAACCCAACAACAAAATGTTGTAGCCCCACCTAAATAAGTAACTACACATTAATAGATGCATAACTGAGATTTTTAGTTTTGTCCTTAAAGCTTTAAAAAATAAATAAATAAGTAAGTAAACAGCGCAGCCTATAGGCACCGCTGGAGATCTGAAGGACCGGGGAATTAGATCCGTCTGGTTGAGCGAAAGCTCCGACGCGGTGCTGGTTTCATGCCTGGAAACGCAATTAATTAGGCTAAAAAGTAAATTAAGACAACCTGGTTGTCTATTAAACGACGAGCGAGTTGTCGGATTCCAGACCAGAGAGAGATTTCGCCGATCCAGAGCTGCCTGAGAAAGGACTTGATAACATTTCAGCCATTTCAATATCCGGATCCGTTTTCACTTCACACGGACACGTGATCATGAGACGATAGTATGCTTGCCAGGTTGGCGTGCTTCGTTTCTCAGGAGGCAGGCGTCGCCGCACGGGTGGCTCACGTTACCGCAGAACGCATTTACTCCGACAGGTCGTCAAGCCGTCCGAACGATAACTGGCGTTTTCACGTGACGGCGACTCTATTAGGATCTCGGACAAAAAGTACCGGAAGACTCCAGTCGATCATAAAGCCCTCGATCTGCCGAGTTCGCTATCTGGAGGAGGGAAACTGCCTGCGTTACTACTCCGCGTTAGACCTGTCCATGACATCAATCACCGTCCTACAAAGTACTGATACATTATTCAGCACCAGCGGTGTGATTGATTTCTCTAATTTTAGTCCACTAACAGTTACGAATATAAAATGTGACTCAGGTATTGGCTATTCTAATGTAGAGATTGAGGAGATACCATTAGTTTGCTTTTTTCCAAAATGGCACTCAACGACTCGTCTCGCATTCGGACCCCATCTTTCCTACAGAATTCAACTCTCCGCGCAACGCATAACGTCCGCTTCTTCTGATCGTTACGGCCAAACAGGTCCGATTTCTGCTTCATCCGATTACACGATGGCTGCAACTTCAGCCTGGTTTGGAGAAAGTGGGTTCTTTCTTGCTTACAGGCCGTGTCGATGTAGGTCGCTCTTAAAGCTGGATGTACATTCTTTGGTACCTGGTGCCTCCAGCTCCTTCACCAGTTATTCCTCCGGACGACCGACCACAGATGCGGATGTGTTTCTCCATGTTAGCCTTAAACACTGTAAAATTGTATACGTGTTTTGAGTACCACAGGAAAAAAAAATAATAGCGAAATATATATTTATATAAACATACGTTTCAAAATCGTAAAAAGA
>JAQQZR010000013.1:3409632-3422991 GCA_030068235.1 Notoglanidium macrostoma | reverse complement strand
CCCGCCTCTCGCCCCAAGATGCTGGGATTGGCTCCAGCTTCCCCGCGACCCAGACGGATAAAGCGCTATAGATAATGAATGGATGGATTGATGGACTATGAACTAATACAGCTAGGCAGGAACACAACAGCCATGACAATGGTACTGTACTCTTCTGACCTGTAGCTAGCTAACATGCTAACCAAACGTCATTTCAGAAAGTGAATTAGTTATGTAGCTATTCAATTCTGGACAATTTTCACTTAAAGTTAGATAGCCAGACTTGAATATAGAAATGTATAGCTTGTAGTTGGAGACAATCTGAAGTAATTTCTCTAACCAAAACACTTTTCATGAATGTTTTGAGTTATCACAGTAGCTACGTGCTAAGTAAAAGTCGATTCAGAATCACGTATGAACCGGGTTGTTCCGACTCCAGACATTACGGAGTCGACACCGAGTCGGATTCCAAGTGACGCTTCTCTCAGTACATCGCAAGTACGAATGAACTTAAGCGGAATCAGTTTCGCTTTTGAGAATCGACTCTAAAGCTTCATAATATCAGAATCGACTCAGGGAATCGACTCCCAGCTTTTCGTGTGAGGCCTAACATCAGCTATAATGGACAATTAACGTCACCTAGAACAATAATCTGTTGTTTAAGTGTTACTATCTAGCTGTTGTAAGAGGACTTACTTTTCTGAGACTATAACAGCTCATTTAACTCACAGCTGTGTAGTTTTCAGCCTGCCATAGCACCTAGATTACATATTTTGCAATACAATCAGCCACCTTGTTTGGCTAATTTCATCATCACAGGCAGATAACTCTATTACCCTAACCCTTATCTATCTAAATAGGAAATAAACTATAAGATTTCCTATAAGTAATCGAACATCAGTCTGGAATGAAGATAAGCTCCTCCATACTGCTCTTTACACTTCATATCCCCAGTTAGAAAATCTAACATACCTGCTTAGCCGACCACGATCTTGCGTGGACAGAAAGATCTGTTATATTCTTGTTTTAATCCGAAGACCATTAGCTGCCTTTGGGTTTAATTCAGTTCAGCATTGTAACTGTCAACGCCACAAGCCAGCGAGGCTAACTACAACCTGGCGACACTTCCGAGAAAAAGGCGACGCCGCACTTTTGTCTTTGTTTCTAGTGCTAGTTTCCGCACCCGTATTCGAGCAAGAACAGTCTCCTTGCCTAGGATTGGCTCGTAGTATGTAGCTTCCTCGACTGAGATTGGCTCAGAGCCGGACGAATACGAATCCGTAGCCAATCCTCGAGAAGGAGGCGGGACTTGTGGAATTCGGGTAGGAAGAGGAAGAGGAAGTAGGTTGCTTTAGCTAGCACAGTTCACAAACTTTACACGCATTGCGTGTAATAGCACATTTTTTTAAACTATGTAATATGGAAATAAATACGTTTTTGTACACACTTTAAGGATAAATAAATGAAATGTGTGCAGAGACGTTTCCGCATACAGAGGACACAATTTCCCATCTCTATGTAGGTGTGTGATGTACTCCATATCCTCCATGCGTTAGGGGGCGATAGAGAGGCTCGAACGTCAACATCAACATTGCAGGCGCACTTGAGCTTATTTGGTATAGCCTATAAACACCTGAAATTCGGGTTAAAAAGAAATGGCAGCTGTTGAGGCTCGTAAAGTTATTATTTATGGAGGGAAAGGAGCTCTGGGCTCCAAATGCGTTGAGTATTTCAGATCTAAAAACTGGGTGAGTAGATCACACGTGTGCTCCTGAGCTATAACAGGAAGGCAGCTGTTAAACTTTAATCACAGGCCCTATAGAAGATTAACACGGCTATTTATTAAACCGCGTGCTGCTCGTTTTAATCTATTACATGCTTAAATAGTAAATGTATTTAATTGCCAATTAAAATTCACCCACGTTATATCTTCACTCACTGGCTATTTGATCACTTCCTGACTATGATGAGCTACCACTGATCACATGTTAACTGGGATATACTGTATGCTGGTCTGTTCCTACTACTGAAAAGGGGTGGGGTTTTATTTTCATGACTTTCTTTTTTTCCTCTTTCTGCCAGTGGGTTGCCTGCATTGACCTACATGCAAATGAAGAGGCAGACTCCAACATAACTGTTCAGATGACAGACAACTTTAATGAGCAAGCTAACAAAGTAAGAGAACCTACAGGAACTGGAATAATAGCTTTCATTCAAACCGGTGCCTTGTTTTGGCCTTTACATGTGCAATAGAAAAACTTCATGTCCAGCATCATGTACACTCGATATAGTGGATATCATCCCTCCTAACCATCAGGAGCAGTAAGAGTCACCAGGATACCTCCATGTCCACGAGACCTTCACGCAAAGTCATATACAGGACCAGGCGAAAGTTTGGACACGCCTTCTAATTCAGCGATTTTTCTTTATTTTCATTACTTAAGACACTTCGTGTCTTCATAAAGTAACGAACGACTGCTGTTTCTCTTTCTTTAGTTGAGCGGTTCTTGACATAATATGGATGAATACAGTTGTCGAATAGAGCTATTGACTATGTATACTGATGGTCTCAAACACATTAAGAAGGCCACTAATTAACAAAACACATCCTGTTCATTGAAAAGCGTTCCACCTCATGAAGCCGGTTAAGATAATGCCAGTAGTGTTCAGAGCTGTCATCAAAGTAAAGTGCAATGTTTTGGGTTTTATTTTTAATTTTTTTGGTCTACCACGTAATTCCTTACGTGTTAGTTATTTCATCGTTTTTGATGTCTTTAGTATTGTCCTACAATGTGGAATATAGTCCGAAGGAAAAAACAAAACAAAACAAAAAACCTATGAATAAGTAATAAATTCAGCCGCCTTTTCCTTTATTCTTGTTTCCTTTTACACAGTGGACCAAAATATATACAATAATTGTGTATAATCTATAAATATGTAACTAGCAACCTATAAGCCTGAGGTAACTGTCAGGTGAGGAGGGAATCACTATGATAATGCTACGTTATCAGGAATGATCCCTGGATTTGTGAGAAGGTACCTGGGAAAGATGGCAATGGAATATTCACTACCTGACTACATGTTACTCAGGAGGTTTCCAGGTTCTTACTGGTTTTCTGGGATTTATAGAGCTAGCTACATACATACCAAATATTCTGCACTCAAATCTGTTCATTCCTTTAGGTTACAGCTGATGTAGGTGAGCTGCTGGGTGATAAAAAGGTTGATGCCATTTTGTGCCTGGCTGGAGGCTGGGCAGGCGGCAGTGCGAAGGCCAAAAGTGAGAACAAATACGCAATCCAATCCAATGCAACATCGTCCAACTTCAATTGCTGTACTGTTAACTATTATAAAGTAACAATACTTTGACTCTTCTTTTCTATTTCTGTCTTAGGCTTTTATAAGAACTCTGACTTGATGTGGAAGCAGAGTGTGTGGACGTCCACCATCTCCAGTCACCTAGCAACCAAACACTTGAAAGAGGGCGGGCTGCTCACGCTGACGGGAGCCAAAGCTGGAATTGGGCCGACCCCAGGTATAGACAGTTGCGTTATCCTGAAAACCTAGTAATGAAGACATCACGCATCACTACGGATTATTTATTTATTTATTTTTTTTTTTACCAAAGCTGACCTTATGAAGCTGGACTGAAAATTGTGAATACAAATAAAATGCAGTTTTTTGTTTTTTTTTTAATCAGCATTATATTTTTGTACTCAATGCAACCGAGCAATATAAAGGTCTGATTAGGTTTCCTGTGAAGCAAGCAAGCAAAGTAGCTTCGGTATCATGTCTACCTTCTCAAAAGCTGTGTGAGCTACTGGTGAGATATTTTTAGAAACCCTTGAGGACCTCACGTGTGGTTGTGACACCATTCGTAACGCCATGTTCATCCACAAGGCCTGAGAAATGTAGTGTTGGAGATGACCAACTTATGTCATTGAAAGTTGAAAATTGTGCTTTTCGCATTCGGACTCCGTTGCTGTTAACTCTCGACGTCAAGTCCAAAGTGCCGTAACTGCCAGTTAAGCAAGACTTCGTTAAGCCGAGAAATCAAAACAAACCCATAAGCCAGATAGAAAGATTTGGTGTGGCCAAATCAACGATTTTGTTCCTTCTGAAAAACAAAGAACAGACCGGTGAGCTCAAGAACACCAAAAGTTCCAGAAAACCACAGCGAACAACTGTGGTACATGACCAAAGAATTCTTTCTCTGGTGCAGAAAAACGCCTTCACAACAGTTGGCCAAATCAAGAGCATCCTCCAGGAGTTAGGCGTGTCGCAGTCAGCAATTAACAGAAGGCTTCACTGGAGAAAATACAGAGGGTTTACCACAAGATGTAAACCTCATCTAACGGCATGTACGGCTGCAGGTGGGACTGGTTCCCTTCTATTTCCTGAAGGTGTGACCCACAAAGCAGCAGGAGGAATTCTGAAGTGTATAAGCTTATATTATCTATTCCGATTCAGCCAAATGCTCCACAACGTGCAGATGGATGATGATGCGCAGCGAACATAAAACGCAACCCAAGGAGGAAAAGAAGTGGAATGTTTTACAATGACCAAGTCAATGACCTGACCTGAATCCAGTTGAGCATGAATTGCATTTGCTGAAGGTAAAACTGAAGGCAAAATGCCCCAGGAACTATCAGAAACTGAAGACAGCTGCAGTAAAGCCGTGCAAGAAACCCAGCATCTCATAATGTCTGTGGGTTCCAGGCTTCAAGCAGTCATTGACTGCAAAGTATGTGTATCCGGCTGTATAAAAACTGATAAACTAATTTGAATATTAGTTTATTGAGTTTTATCTGGTCCCTCAATTTTCTCCAAATATTTAGGGGCCTGATTGTAATCGACTTTACGGATGTTGTCTTAGCTGGCCGGCATGTGGTCTCTTGGGCCGAATTGCCCACCCCACATTCCAGCTTGTTTGTATTAACCTTACACCGGGGGTGAACACATGCCTCCTGTACCGCCTGAAAAATCGCCCTGCCTCCCAGCCTGTGAGAGAGGAATCTGTGGTAATTCTCTTTCTCCAGTAGTTGACCGTTCCCCGCTGGACGCCTTCTGTTCGGACTACCAGCAAGCTATTACTAAGGGCTCCTTTTACTGAGACAAAACATTTTATAGTCCATGACATTTGAGGACCAGTAACGGGCTGATATTCCACTTCTTGAACGCCCACAGTTTGGCGGCGATCATTGTGTCCGCTATCAAATGTCCAATTATCCTCAACAGACACTGATATTTGCCATAGACTGTGAGTCTGACCAACCCGTTGTGAAAAAGGACGCTTATGTGTTCTGACCTTGTGGGAGCACACAGGAGCCATTCATCCGACTATAGTAGTATTCTGCTTCCAGTGGCCATCAGAGAATACATGGTAACCCGTATAAATAAGTGTTGTACAGCTCTGTGGATGTAAACCAGTCCTGTGGCTGCACAGCTCAAATTACATTTGCATATGAAAGGCGATCTGATGTAGTTAGCATTCAATGAGCGATGTTTTTAGCTGCCCCATTGCCAGCATCTGCCCTCCATGACCCTATAAACAGAAAAATACGGCAAAGTTATTCTGATGTTGCTGCAAAACATGAAGTTCTAAATGGTTAATAAGCTGCTCCTACTGCATGGCGGCAGGCCGATAAATGAAAGGGCAGATGGATGAAAAGATTTTATCCAATCTGTTCGACCAGAAATGATGTGTGGCTGCTTTTGCGTGTTGAAATGAACTGCTCTGTTGATCAGTGTAGCTTTTTAAACTAGCACAAAGACGGGGTGCATTACAGTGCACACAAACCACAATCATACCTTATTTTGCCTCTTTCAGTACCAAGTACTGTCACAAATATATATATATACAACTCACAACACAATGTTCATGACTCGTGTAAAAACAAAAACACCATGGAATCTACACATTCTTGTAGTGCAAACACTGTTCACGAGTTTATGTTGCTTGGGAGTCGGTGTTCTCAGTCAGTAGGCGAACTGACATGCCCCAGCACCGGTTTTACATAATGTAAACTTTACAGTACTACAAACTTTAAATACAGACAGAAAATAGGACATTTTGTAGCTATTAGTTACGGTTAGGTACAGTGCTCTGTATTGGAATGGCAAGTTTGCGCTTGTATGGCTGTTCCTGGAACAGTCTCATCTCTCTTGAGATGATGTAAATCATGATATTGGCTGCATAATGAATTCAGGAAAAAAAATCTGTCTGCCTTACGTACCGAGTAACGCGTCCAATCTAATTGGGAGGAACTTCATCATGCAGGAAGACAATGACCCAAAACACAACTAAGGACTTAATCGGGGCAAAAACACAGAAGGTTTTAGATTGGCCAAGTCAACTACCAGGCCTTAACCCAAATGAGCAGCGTTCCACCTCCTAAAGAGAAGACCGAACAAACGGCAACTGTTGTACAAGCCTGGAAAAGCATAACGAAAGAATGATGCAACAGTTCGATGTCGTCGGAGGGTCACCGGATTAGTGCAGTTATCACAAGCAAGGGATATGCCACCAAATATTAAGTCTTTGTTCCTATACTTTTGCACACCTTGAAAAATTGGGCAGTAGGCCTCTTGGGTTCAATATCAGCAAATAAAAGCAGAAATACTGATCGATCATCTCATTTTCATCTTTTGATCTCAAACCCAAATGTTCAGTGTATAGCAAAAATTTATTTAATAAATGCTTATTAAATGACTGATATAAGAAAGGCTGTGAGATAATTTACTGGTGGTTTGTCTCGTTCTAGCTTCTTTATAACCCCCGCATTGTCTCTATAGGAATGATTGGCTATGGCATGGCTAAGGCTGCTGTGCATCAGCTGTGTCAGAGTCTGGGTGGTGACAAGAGTGGTCTTCCTGCTGGAGCTGCCGCTGTAGCCGTCCTGCCGTGAGTAAAGAGAAGCTTTAATTAGTGGGTTTCTGTTCACCACTTTCACGTGAGTTAGGTGAAGAGTATATTAAAGGCGGAATTTAAAAAACGTAACACTCGGTGTAGTTGAAATGAATTGCAGTATTGTTGGTTGGTCTATTGATACCGCCAGCACAATATTCTTGCTGTAGAAGAGGCTGATCTAAAATGATGCATTCATTGCAGATTGTGCAACGTTCTTTGTGTGATCGTAATGGCGGCATTAGTAAAGCTCAAATTTTCTTTTTTTTTGTATTACAGTCCCATTTGGTTCTTTTTATTTTTTTATTTTATTATTATAATTTTTTTTTTTTTAAGGTCATCAGCCGCTAGGGCTTTTTATGGGACTATAAATCTAAGTGTCACGTTTGTCTTCATTGATGTCTAGCGCATACACAAGTTTCAAATATGTGACTCTTAACACAGTCAGGTAGTTTTTGAGTGGCACAAGTCTATGCAAGGGGTTTAGATCGCTTGCTGCCTTAGCAGTGACTTTTTTTTGTAGTATTTTTTAATAGTGAAAAGCTCAGTTTCTCACATTTGAGCTACGCGTGTGTATGGATCTAGTGTGGCTGAACCATCCAGATAGGCTGGCTTGATTTTAAGTTTTCAGCCAATTACTTTCAGTGTGCAGTAAAAATCGAGACACGCGTTACGCTAATTAAGCCTTGGGCCAACAGTAAAAATTAAAAGCCGTTAACAGAGGGAAAGAGTTAGGAGGGAAATGTTAGCTAGGCCAGACACAGCTTTCTTAAGTATTCTTAACCATGCAAAAGATGACCATGAGAATTCAGTTGGTCAATGCCAGGGTTGTAAATATTGCCAACGCAGTAGAAAAGAGGCTAAGCAATGCAAGTAAGTAATTTTCTCCCTCTGCCAACCTATAATTAATGACCAAGATAACCACAGGCGAAGGTCGAATTCACATGGCAGTTTTATTAAGTAAATATCTGACTCCGGTTTGTAATTTTAATGTGATTCCGAACAATGAATTGCATGCTGTCTTTCTATATTCAAATTATTAGCGTCCATCTTTTTATATCTTTAGTTCCACAAGACGTTTTGTTTTGTTCGTTTGTTACGTCCGAAAAGGAGTTTGCTTTCTGCGCATTTTGTTTGTCTATTTGCCTTGAAGCAGGATTGCGCTAAAACTACCAGCCCGGTTTTCATGAAACGTGGTGGCGGCGTGTAGCTTCCTCTAAGCTGCGAAAGCGTTTGGATTTGGCGGAAGTCCGTGCTCAATAATGCCATACATATTAAAATCCAGTAGGTGGTGGTAGAGTTCAATACTGACAAAACATAGCCAGTGTAGAAATTTGATGATCCCATTAGAAATGTATTCAAAGTAGATGCAGATTTGCATATTATAGAGTCAGCTGTCGTACTTGGCGGACGTCCTTTTGCTTTTCTTATTTCAGAGTTACCTTGGATACACCTATGAATAGGCAATTCATGCCAGATGCTGATGTCACTTCCTGGACACCACTGGAGTATGTAGCTGAGTGAGTATGCCCTGTTTTATACCCTTAACAATTTTTTTTTGTTCACCCCTAATTACATAGTATAGCCAAATGTATACGGACACCTGACCATGATGCTCATATATTGAATACCTTATTCTAAAACATGGTGTTAATATGGATTTTACCCCCCCTTGCTGCTATAACAGCCTGCACTCTTCTGGGAAGTCTTTCCACTAGACTTCCGAATGTTTTTTGAGGATTTGAGGTCAGACACTGTTGTCAGGTAAGGAGACCTGGGGTGCAGTCGGTGTTCTAATTCATGTCAAAGATCTTCAATGGTCTTTCAATCTTTCAAGCACCAAGTGTCTGCTTCCAAAGCACCCAAGGCAAACCATGGCTTTATGGTCCTTGCATTGTGCACCAGCTCATTGTTGTGCCAGAACAGGTTCGAACCCCGTCGTTCTCATTAAGGGAAATCTTTATTCTTCAGGATACAAAGACAATCATGTGTCTCCAACTCCGTGGCAAAAGTTTGCGAGAGGCCCATATATAGGGTGGCGGTCAGATGTCCACATACTTTTGGCCATATCTTTTGAACCGCCAGTACCTGCATACGTTCCTGTACTAGCAATTTAGCTGGGCGATTCGGAGACCATTACTAATCATTTCTTGTGCAAAATTATCAGCACTTTCTTTTCTTTGTCTCACACAAGCTTTGTTGATTAAAATTTGAAAGTTTCAGGAAAAGTTCCTGCTCTGGATCAGGGCTAACAATATTGCTTATATAACAGTACTCGCTGGGCAATAAAGGTTTTGCTTCCTGAATAGTTTTGGGAAGTTGGCGAGCTCGGAAATTTCCCTGACGTTTTCCTGTCACAAGCTGTCTTTCTGAAGTTACCTATTTTTGTATCTTTCACTTCTGTATCTTATCAAGTCGTGAAAAGACATGCCTTGGCACAGTGGAAATACTTAGGCTTGGGCATCCCTGGGCAAGATGTTAGACAGGGTATAAAAGCATTGACGTATACGTCTGTGGAGTGCATTGTGTATGCCTGCTCTGTATAGTTCAGTGTGCACGTACAATAAAGTAGTTAAAAAGGAGGATTGGTTATAGCGCCAGTTGGTTCTGTTACCTTTGTGTTTGAGTATACACTTAAACCTCCAAGATGGAGCATGACTGCGATTATATACAAAGCCTGTAAGCTTTACTTTAGTGTTATATACCATCATTTGTGAACAGGGCAGCCATATTAAAGTGTCCTATTACGTTAACAATCATGAGTAGCAACAGAAAAGTGTGCTGTGTGATCAGTGATGTCACTCTGGTTATGAGGTATTGGAAGGTATTTAAGAATATTGGTGAACATTTTCTTAGGAACGACACGGCACCAAACTAAAACCAGCTTTCTGACCAGGCTTTAAGCATATGGAGCCATAGGTTGTAACTTCTCTCTAAAGATTCA
Source organism: Notoglanidium macrostoma (assembly GCA_030068235.1). Taxonomy (NCBI): domain Eukaryota; kingdom Metazoa; phylum Chordata; class Actinopteri; order Siluriformes; family Auchenoglanididae; genus Notoglanidium; species Notoglanidium macrostoma. The sequence continues at coordinate 3,413,161 of JAQQZR010000013.1, read as the reverse complement.
ATTTCTTCATTCACCTTAAGACATCTTCCATTCAGTCAGTAACCAATACGGTGAAAGGTTTCACTTGGACGTTGCAGTGATGGAAAAACAGTACCAGGGTAACTGGAATCCGTCAGTGTTGGAAGGCCTCTATGATGATCATCAAAAACGACTGGGGAAAGCAACATTTTCGTTTAAAAAAAAAAAAAAGGAAACTGTAGTCCGTAACGGTACATAACTCAACTGATTTGCGCCCTGAAGCTAAATTGAATAACTTTGTCTTTTAGGTTGCTGCACAAGTGGGCAGTGGGAGAGGAAAGGCCACCATCGGGCACTCTGGTGCAGCTCGTTACTACAAACGGCAAAACGGAGGCAACACCCGTTTAAGTGTGTGTGTGTGAGAGAGAGAAAACTGTTGTCTGTGTAAAGTTTACCATGCTGATAAATAAAAAGTTAAAAGAACAAGTGGTTATATAGATTACTTTGAAACCATCTTCAGATCAATGCAGTAATAATTGTTTAATACCCTACATTCATATCCATGGAAGAAAATCTAAAACCAAAAATACTATTTGCAGGTCTTAACAGTTCAAATATTCGGTATGTAAGAAAATGTGCCACTAATGGGTGATGCCGTATACAACAAAACATTTGTAGGTCTCATTTTTGGGCATTTGTCTTCTATGGTACTATTTTGTGATGTACTCTTGTGATAATGCTGTAAACAAAGATAAAACTAATCCTGATTTGATCTTGATATTTTAATATCACTGTATCAAAATTATATTGCCAGTTTTCACTCTTTTCACTCAACTAAAATGCCCCAGTTCAAGTCGTGTTGTGAAGTTTCTGCTTTTAAACACTGGAGGGCAGCATTGAGTCACTCACTTGGTTTCCGTCTCCACAGTGCGTCCTGCTGTGAACAGTGTTCATTACATATTGTTTGTAGTTGTAAAATTTATGTATAATAACATTACACTATATAATTGGAAATCATTAAAATGAGCATTTCATTTAAACAAGAAGTGCGTGAATGGTTTCTCCAGTTGTTTCCACAGTCTCCCCTACATGAGCTTGCTAGCAAACATAGCTATGTGTTTTAACTCTACAAAGTAGCCATTGGCTGATTCAATAACTGATATGATATGACATGATGACTGGTTTTAAGTACACAATATACTGTAGTGTAGTTCACCAAATGTCAGCTTTTCTAGAAAATTATACTACTTGATTTATTTACACAATATGATAGTTGGGTACTATTAACTAGTGTGTTAAATGTTGGATACTGGTTTTAAGAATCCACCCTACTATTCTCTAGGTTGCTATTAAACTTGTCTAAGGATTTTGATTACACAATAGTAGGGGTTTTTATGACTACTAATACTTTTATTGTTGAAAAATGGGAGGAAACCGGAGCACCCGGAGGAACCCCACGCATGCACAGGGAGAACATGCAAACTCCATACAGAAAGGCACCCTGGGTGACCCGTGGATCGAACCCAGGACCTTCTTGCTGTGAGGCGACAGTGCTAACCACCGCACCACTGTAGGTGGATGGCACAAATTTATTATTGAAATCATTTAAGGCACAATCTTCCATCATCCAATCTTGCCATATTAATAGCGTTGCCTTAAATTACCTTTATAACAGTTTCACTGAACATGATTCATATACACTGATCAGCCATAACATTAGAACCACTGACAGGTGACGTGAACAACATTGATCATCTCATTACAGTGGCACCCATCAAGGGGTGGGATATATTAGGCAGCAAGTGAACAGTCAGTTCTCAAAGTTGATGTGTTGGAAGCAGGACAAATGGACATAAGGACCTGAACGACTTCGACAAGGCCAAATTGTGACGACTAGATGACTGGGTCAGAGCATCTCCAAAACGACTGGTCTTGCAGGGTGTTTCCAGTATGGTTGGTACCTACCAAAAGTGGTCCAAGGAAGGACAACCGGTGAACCGGCAAATGGGTCATGGGTGCCCATGACTCATTGATGTGGGGGGGAGCGAAGGCTAGTGCGTTTGGAGCGATATCAGAGAAGAGCTACTGCAGTACAAATTACTGAAAAAAGCTAATGCTGCCTATGATAAAGAGGTGTCAGAACACAGTGCATAACTGCTTGCTGCATATGGGGCTGCATACCCACAGACTGGTCAGAGTGCCTATGCTGACCCCTGTCCAGTGCCTAAAATGGGCATGTGAGCATCAAAACTGGACCATAGAGCAATGGAACAAGGTGGCCAGGTCTGATGAATCATGTTTTCTTTTTCTTTTCTTTCACATCATGTGGATGGCTGAGTGCGTGTGTGTTGCTTACCTGGGGAAGAGATGTCACTACAGGAAGAAGGCAAGCTGTGATTCTCTGGGGAGTGTTCTGCTAGGAAACCTTGGGTCCTGGCATTCATGTGGATGTTACTTTGACACATTTCACTTACTTAAATATAGTTGCAGACCAAGTACACCCCTTCATGCCAGTATTTCCTAATGGCAGTGGTCTCTTTCAGCAGGATAACGCACCCTGCTACACTCCAAAAATTGTTCAAGAATGGTTTGGGGAATGTGACAAAGAGTTGACAAAGGGGTTGACTTGGTCTCCAAATTCCCCAGATATCAATCAGAATGAGCATCCCTGTTGGAGTGGCGTACTTGCCTGTGACGGCATTTAGACTTTTCGAGGTAATTTTTGTTTGTTTACATAAAAGATTTTGCCCTATTGCCGTTTTGTTGTATTTTTCACTTTCCTGCTCTACAAAAGCATTATTTATTTTCTAAAAGAATGCTTTTGGGTATGTTTTTTGTCCATAGACAGCAAGCGGAGGCCAAACATTCATGGGAGTACCACTACTCTCTACTTCACACGTCTAACAGATTTGCTCTCCTCAGAGAAGCACCTGCTGAGAAACCTGAAAGGTTGATATTAGAAAGTAGTATTCAAATAAGCATGGAAGGAGAGCCTCGTGAGCTATAGGAAAGCTCTTAGTGCTGCTCGATCAATGTATTTCTCCACTCTAATAGAAGATAACAAAAATAATCCTATTTTCTTATTTAATACTGTAGCAAAATGAACTAGGAATAAGACCGCCACAGAAACATCCATACCATCAACATGCAGTAGAAATGACTTCATGACTTTTTTCAGTGACAAGATTGATAATATCAGGCAAAAAATACAAAATATGAATTTAAATTCAGACAATCTGATAAGCAACTCTGTAGACAACAATATAAGTATATCAGATCAGTCATTAGAATGTTTTACATCCCTTCGAGAGATTGAATTAATCTCACTCATTTCCTCATCAAAATCATCAACCTGTGTATTAGATCCTTTACCTACATGTTTCCTCAAACAGATAGTACCAGACGTAATGGAACCTATTCTAAAATTAATCAACTCTTCCCTTAGCGTTGGCTATGTACCTAAATCCTTTACATTAGCAGTTATCAAACCCCTGATTAAGAAACCTGATCTCGACCCCAGTCAGTTGTCCAACTATAGACCAATATCAAACCTCCCTTTTATTTCCAAGAT
>JAQQZR010000013.1:3376526-3387872 GCA_030068235.1 Notoglanidium macrostoma | reverse complement strand
TGTGTGTGTGTGTGTGTGTGTGTGTGTGTGTGTGTGTGTGTGTGTGTGTGTGTGTGTGTGTGTGTGTGTGAATGTGTGTGCTTTATTCCAAACAGTGAGCGACATTCCTTGAGTTTTAACTAAGCACAGACGCCCATTAAAACAGTGCTTCTTGGTAATTCAATTAGACGTGATGTTGTTTAGATGGCTCCACATTGCAACCTTCAGATTTCCATTAATTGCTTTTTGGCGCAGAGCTCCTGCCATTTAAAAACATATCCACACACATTACGAGATGAAATTGTACGATTTATCTGAGATCTGAACCAAACCAATTAAGCTTTTCCAGAGCTAGGCACCGTCAGAGAGAGTGACACCGTGTGGCCACCTTTGATCACACCACCTTGGACACGGAAGCAATGTTGACAAATACAAAGAAGACTGAGATTCCTTTTCTCACTCTCTGCTTTCCAATCCCTCTTTTTCTCTCTCCTTTTCTCTCTTCATTCATACAGGGATAGAATGGGTAAAATTCCACTCCTCTCGCATCCCCCCTTCTCCCTTTTCCCCCCCTGAGACACTCCACTCACTCACAAGAGCCCAGCAACCACTCTTATTAACTGACCTAGAGGGGGAGGGGTGTCTCTGTGTGTGTGTGTGTGTGTGTGTGTGTGTGTGTGTGTGTGTGTGTGTGTGTGTGTGTGTGTGTACTTATACTTGTACTTGCTACAAATTGAGGACCAAAACATGTATTTAACCAACAGACTGAGGATATTTTTGCAGGTCCTCACTTCTTCAAAGGGCTGTTCGAGGGTTAAGACTTGGTTTTTGTTTTCAAGTTAAAATTAGGTTTAGGTATGGGTTAAGGTAAGGGTTGGGGTAAGGCATTTTGGATAAGGTTAGGGTAAGGGACTGGGGAATGCATTATGTCAGTGAGTGTCCCCACAGACATAGAAGTACAAGTGTGTGTGTGTGTGAGTGAAATGCTTGAGAGCAAAGAATATATATATATATAATATGTGTGTGTGTATGTTATAGGCACAAAATACCAATTTGAATAAAAAAAAAAACAGAACACAATTATATGCTTTCATGATATGTGCAAGATACAATTCCTTCCCCACTGTTACTTTATAATAATATTTCTTTATAACAAGCTGTTAATTAAGCAAACTAAATAAACCAGGGAGAGAAGGAGTGTGTGGGTGTGTGACTGACTTCTAGTGTTGTTTTCTAACAAGAGGGAGTTCCTTGTTCTTAGCTATGGGAAAATAGAAAGAGAGAAGGAAGGGAAATAAGAAAGAAAGAAAGAAAAGAAGAGAACTCTTGGGGCCCTGGTTCCCCCTGAACAAGAGTAATATAATCCAGATGTAGACCTCTCTCTCTCTCTCTCTCTCTCTCTCTCTCTCTCTCTTTCTTGAAAAAATTCAAAAATATTTGTGTGCGTGTGATTGGAATATGTACCAGTTTTGACCTTGTGGGGACATTTAGCTGGTCCCTATGACGAAATTCTGCTTTTTTACTGCATCTTTTATTGGCAAAAAAAATTAGAGCCAATGCATTTCTATTGGTTAATGAGGTTAAGGTTGAGTGTATGTCTAGGCATAATATTTTTAGCGGCACATGTGTGTGTGTGTGTGTGTGTGTGTGCGTGTGTTGGAATGGAAATGATGTTTGAGATTTACTAATATAAAGAAATAATAAAAAAAAAAACCGACTTAAAAAAAAATGCATGTAAAAAACTGTAGCGCGCGCGCGCGCGGGGGGAAGTGTGTGCGTGCCCGAGAGAGAAACTCGAAGAATGAGAAATGGAAAAATACAGGAGAAAAAACAGTGACGCACACACCACCGCGCGCAGGGGCGCGCGCACACACACAGTTTGGGCGCACCACATACTTCCATCTTTACTAGGGATTCGGTTCGGGTGCCTCATAATAATTGTAATTTGGTTTTTATAATGTCGCTTTTCTAACTCTTGCATTGCTGTGTGTAACGTGAGGAGCGCGCGCGCGCTCGCTATGCTATTGAAACTTGGGCTATTTGGCAACTTTGCCATTTTAAATATTCAGTGAAGAGGAATTAAAAAAGTGTGCACTGTTTCCCCCCTCCTACTACAAGCTCCTCTCCTGTGCTCTGCTCTGCTCTGCTCTGCTCTCAGTCCCTCCCTCTCTTACAGCGGCCCCGGTGATTGGACGGCCGCGCGCTCGCTGCTGTGTGTGAAGTGTGTGTGTGTGTGTGTGTGGTATATGTGTGTGTTTACGAGCGCCGCGATCCCACGTGCAGCGTGTATGGAGGCGGCGGCCCGCGCGCGGACTCGGCACCCGGGACGATGAGCGGCGCGCCGCGCGACCCTTTTTACTCTTCGCCGTTCGGCCCGTTCTACCGGAGGCACGCGCCCAGCGCCGCGCAGCCGCAGTACCGCATCCACGAGCTCAACAAGCGGCTCCAGAGCCGGAGCGAGGTGAGCATGCAGAGCAGAACCGGGCAAAGCAACCCGAGTTCACTGACTTAACACCTAGGGTGTCTGGGCTGCCTTTAGATTAACACTGTAGGTGCTAATGAACAACAATGCAACACTGATTTTAGTTCTTCATGATCAGTCTTAAATCAGCACCACAGGTGTTAATCCAACACTGCATGTCTTCATTTAACACTGCCATTGTTAACACTGTGAAAGTTCATTCAGCACTGCCACTGTTGGTGCTCATTCAGCATTTGTTCGAGCTTCATCATAACACTGCACTGCAGGAGGTTACTGAACACTGTAGTTTAGTCCATAAGACTAAGTATTCAGGTACCACTGAGTGAATGTAACGCTGCAAATCTTACCTTGACATTACACACATGTATGTATTTCATTCCAAGACTGCAGGTTTGAATTTAAGCAGTGGGAATGTTTCTAGGTGTTAATGCAACACTGTCCGTATGAACACAATGCAACCCTGTTTCAGTACTTCATTACATGCTGTAAGACTTAACTCAGCACGGCGTGTGTTAATGAGGCAGTGGAACAGTTCACTCAACGCCGTGTTAATTTGACATGATGTGTCTGATCTTAACACTGCCATGCATTCAGACACGGCCCCGTGGGTGTCCAGTCAACCTTTGTTACATGAGCATTGTAATTAACACAGTACTGCGAGAGGTAATTAAATACTGTCAGTTAATGCTTAAGACTAACACCACGAGAGAATTTATCATTCAGCAGTAGTGTCGCTTTAACACTGTGTGTCTTTATTTCGACGTTACAGGGTTTTCTTTTTATTTTATCCCAACAGTGGAGATTTTTCTGTGTTCATGGTTAATTCAACACTGTAAGAGTTCATTCAGCACCACGTTATTTGAGCACTATGGTTTGTGTTCGTGCTGCACTGCAGGAATGCCGTGCTGTAAGAGTTCGTTCAGGATTGTACGTATCGATTAGGAGAGTTGAACACTGTGTTAATTTGACACTGTATGAGCTTTGTTTCCATGCTGCCTATTTTAGGTGTTTATTAAACCCTTTTTCGGCACCAGCGGTGTTAATCCAACAATGCATGCTGGAAGTCCGCGCGCATAATTTAACGTGATTGGCGTGTTCTTTCAATAATATAGCTTTTAGCCGAACATCGCAATGCTCATTGTAGAACACTGTACAGTAACTGAGCACTGTAGGTGCTTTCTCAGTACTTGTTATTTCTGCACCACAGGTGCTAATTCACCATGATTACTAGTCATTTATCATCGCAGGGGTTAATTCAGCACAATAATGGCTAATTTCGACACTGTGATCATTCAGTGCTGCGAGAGGATTCAGTGTTTTGATTCGTCACTGTATAGAGTTTGTTTAACACCCGCTAATTCGAATTTACGACTATATGTTTGCATTCAAAACTGTAATTTATTATTATTTTTTTTAACATGAGCGTATTGGTTCAACACGTCAGGTCTTAATTCAAAGCAGTTCAGAAATATTGGCACCCTTCAGGAACGTAAACAAAGATTTCTATATAACAAAAGCAATAATTTTGTATTTGGAGCAACAATACTGGTCCCAAAATGTTCAGTACCCTTACAATGAATATTTCGTGAGAGAGAATAATGTCTAACAGAGTCCGAGAGATCCTGGTAAAATTCGTCTATGCGGAACAATCTACTCTTCATGTTCTTAGGTTTTGTGCATGCGGACATTTTCAGAACACAGGTTCAAGTAGGGACACTGAGATGGTCATTGCTCTCTTAAAAAAAAAACCCATCCTTTTGTGTTACTTCAACCATTTTTGCGTTCACCATGCATGGTCATTTTTGCGGGTGAAAATCATTACGACAGATTAAACTTTTTTATCACCACAAACTGAAGTGTCATCAGGTGAGTGGCTTCTTTTTCATTTTTGTCGTGATTAAAAAGTTTAAGCTCTGGTCGCATTTTTTGCATTGATATGGAAGTGTTAGGATCATCATTCTGAGGCATAAGTTTTGTCTTTGACCACGTTTGAACTTCCTGGACGAGGCGCCCAGGTTTTGGACTGAAATATAATCGCAAGAATTCATAATGCCCTCAGTCTTCACAAGAGCCCAGTGACAAAAACATCAATGAGTCATATTCTGCAATGGCTATCGGATGCTTTAACGTCTATGCGGTCCTGTTCGGTCACCTCTGCGTAAGCAAAAATGTGGATTTTGGGCTTTCCGAGTTCAGCACGCAACATTATAAATGACACTCGGTGACACTTTGGCGTTGCTCTCAGGAGAAATGCTTCCAAGGAGTTGATTGTGAACCAGAATACACAATTATAAAACTCTAACCTAACATGCATTTTGGAAAGAAAATACTATTATTTAAAAAAAATTAGTCTTTCATTAAAGCTTTTATTCAGTGGAGTTCAAGAAATGAGCTATTGTGCTTGTTTTTATGAAGGGTGCCAATAATTTTGTATATTTATTATATAACGTAGCTTGTTATTCAACATCTACAGGTTTCAGTACCACAGGTGTGACTGGCAGCCGTAGGTGGTAATTTAGCGTCGTGTGAATTTAACAGTGTGAGGAGAAACAAATGTATTGTATGCAGTGATCGTTCACTGAATACTGTACGTCTGCTTCTAGCGCTTTAATTCCGTGCTGCGTTCATTCGTATAGCACTACAGGAAATAATTCCATCATGTAATAATTCATTCAAGGCTGTACGTATACACAATCACGTGACACCAAGGGCTCGTTTCTCATTCTGAACGCCAGGTATTCATTCAACACTGTGAGAGTTTATTCAGCACCACAGGGGTTAATGCATCACCACAACAGATAAATCAGTGCTGTTGAAAGTTCAGTCCAGGCTGTAGGAATTCATTTAACGCTAATATTTCATGTGTGAATGAATTGGAATAATAAATTCACACCTATAAGTATTTGCTCCAGACTGTAAGAATGATCAGGGTCGGTGTGTCGTTTCGGTGCTGCGGGTAATAAAAATTCAAATTGGATGGTTATTTCAACACAGCACATGTTAACCAGCGCAGGGTGTTTAAAACAATAGCTGATGACTTTCAACTTTTGGGTAATTCTCTACTTCTGCTCCTAGAATATAATAGTATATACATTGATATAGTTTTGTGTAAGTACAATATAACTGCATTTACTGTTGCATCATTATTCGCTGTTATTGTTTTGTTTGTTAATATATCCTACAGCGTGTTCTGGACCTGTAGACTTAACTTACAGCGCTGCTGTAGCACTGCATGTATTAAAATGCTTGGTGAGGGAAGCATGTAGATTTCTTTTGCAGCCAAACCAACACGATAAGCCCGTTTCCTCTCTCAAACCTGCTATATTTAATGGTAAATACAAATTTTCTACTTTTTTTGCAATCTTCACAAAAAGCATTCATGCTTTTTTTTCTCTCTCTCAGCATGTAAAACTGATATAATCTGACATGTTCTTCCTTTATAGCGGTAGATATAAGTCATGACTGATGCACGAAGCTACAGCGGCGATGTGTAGGATATAACTTTTTTCTGGATGTAAGGACAGACCAGTGTAGTCGCTGTGGTAATACCAGCATCACGTAGTCATCACTCTGTTTGTGTGTGTGTTGTCACAGGATTGTGATATACTATGGTGGGATGCGTTTTGCACCGAGTTCTTCGAGGAGGATGCAACATTGACACTCTCCTTCTGTCTCGAGGATGGACCAAAGACTTACAGTGAGTATGTCTGGAAATTTCCGACAAATCCGTTAATTCACGAACAGCGTGCGGTCTGCATGGACGCTGTATGTGAATGCAGGTCCTGATCGACGCGGTAGACGGCATACCGCACGTGGAACAAATATCTCCGTCTCGGTTTCTCTCCATCTGTGTGACTCTCTTGTCTCCAAAGTAACATAAGGTGACTTGCAGATGTTGCTTAATCTGCGCTGTGATTCCAAATCAGTTGATTTAAAAGGCGTTGTGCGGCAAACAACAGAGATGTTTACCAACACTGTCATCATCATCACGATCCCTCAGGCGCCGTGTCATTCACAAATTCCAGCGGGAGGGAGAGAGAGAGAGAGCGAAGGGAGCAGCGAAAAACAGAGAAAAGAGAGAGGAACGCGAGCGAGATAGGGATAGAGTGTGTGTGAGGGGGAGAGATAGATAGAGGAGAGATAGATGGAGGGGTGGGGTGTGTGTGTGTGTGTGTGTGCGCGCGCGCGGGGGGACTTCATTTCGCTTTTACCGTCCTCATTCCAAATGTACAGGGCAAGACTTGATTGGCAGGTACGAGGTGATTAAATAAACATGCTGCTTCAGACTTCACATGCGTCTCCTGGCATGACTGACAACCGCAGAGCTCTAAGTAGTGTGTGTGTGTATATGTGTGTGTGTGTGTGTGTGTGTGTGTGTGTGTGTGCTCAGTCTGTTGGAATTAAAACTCCAGCTCTATACAGTCGACTGTTGATTTCTAATTTCCAAAAGCACTACAAGCGTAGCTGAACCTGCACAAATAAACAAGTTCTTTTAATTTATATATTAAAATACATCAAGATTTTTTCTTTCTCACTTTTTATTCACTTTTTTGGCAGTTTGTTCTATTCTATTTTCTCCCCTTCCTTTAAGTCTGTACTATTCTCCTCTGTTCTGATTATAGATAATGTGTCAAGTAGCATCGCTAACCCTAACCTCGCACTCTTCCTCTCTCCTTATCCTCCTTTCTCCTTCTCCGTTTTCCTCCCAGCGATCGGACGGGCGCTGATCCCCCGTTTCTTCAGCACGCTGTACGAAGGAGGAGTGTACGAGCTGTTTTTCGAGCTCAAGCACACAAAAGAGTCATTCAACAGCTCAACCATCACTGTAGACTGCCTCCAATGCACCATGATAACACAACATGGCAAGCCCACGTTCACAAAGGTACACACACACACACACACACACACACACACACACACACACAGATATGAGAAAGTATTATTTAGAAGAGTATCCCTCTCACTCTCTCGCTCTCGCTCTCTCTCACCCAGGGCAGCGAATGTGTCTCTCAGGTCGTTCTTGTCGATGAATCCGTCTCTGTTCTGGTCCATGATGGTGAAAGCCTGAAAAGGAATTTAAGGAAAGTGATGTGAGGACATTCTGATGTACCGCAGTGTTTAACGAGATGACACGTATTATTATATGTATTCTTGTTCTTCTTCTTTGTCCTCACCTCCTTAAACTCTTGGATCTGAGACTGCTCGAACATGCTGAACACGTTGGAGCTCACAGCTTCCTTCTTCTTTGCCTTTTTGGGAGCCTGAGATTTAAACATCACTTAAAGTTATTGCACTAAACAGATTTGTGTAGTTCAGGGTTTTAACCCCTGAGTGACTGTAACAGTTACACCACGTTTCATTTACACTCTTTATATGAAGGAACAATGAAATCTCTTGCTGAGGCGCTGCAGTGGTGCGACTCTGACAGTTACTGTTAGCACTCTGAAGTTGATTATTTTCCTCTAACAGCACATCCCAGAGTGTTTTATTCCTCTCACACCACAGCAACGTACCGACTATTACCATGTTTTTACTAATTAAAGGACACAGCATACTTTTTATCCACTTATAGCTACAATTCATGTCGGGGAAGCGAGTTAGCTCCCGTTTACGTTCTAGCAGCGATAAACAGTCGCTCCCTCAGCAGCCTCTCTTTATTCTCCCTTTAAGTGAAGAAGATAAAGCTGCAGCGTGTGATGTGAGTGAGAAAGCGCAGTGCAGTGTAAACTCCTCTGTCCTGGAGATGTGGGAACCCTGACAGCGTTCCCTCTGCCTGCTACACAGCGCTCACACTGGACCCTCCTCCTGTACACCATACAGTTACGGAAAACTTCACCAGATCAACGATTAATGTTCACGTCCCTGTGAATGAGCCGTTGCTATGGAAACGATAAGGTATCAGAGCGAGGGCATTAATATACAGCTGTGATGTGCAGCTGCACTACTGTCAGAGCTGCTGTTAGAGAAAATGAATCAGCACGTGACGACCAATCACAATCCAGAACTCCTCAGCGCCATGATGTGAAGAGTTTATCACATTTATCACACATTACTAACAGGTTAACAAATCTATCTATCTATCTATCTATCTGTCTGTCTGTCTGTCTGTCTGTCTGTCTGTCTGTCGAGGAGAATAAAGTAGGCCTACCATTGTATGGAGCTTCTTGTTCTCTTCCTGTTTGAAGGACAGATGAGGAGACGCTGGAGAAACTTTTTTAAGCTTTATATACTCCAGCGCCTTCGGACATTTGTTCTAAGTTTAGATAAAAGAGGAGGAACAACAGAGGCATTGTTTCCTTATAGAGAATGAACACTGACCCCCACCACAGCACAAATACCCCCCACATACCCCCCACATACCCCCAGCCCAAATCACAGCCCCCTGCTATTGTAAAGGACAGATGCTTGGTGTGAACTCCTGCTATCTTAAGAACAGTACAGACACACTCCTTTTTAAATAGAATAGAAGGTTTTCAGTCATCCATGAAATGTTTGATGTTTTGTAGCAGTAAATGCAGAAGAACGCTTCATAGCACCTTAAAATGTACCTTTGAAGAACATTTTAATGGTCTAGAATGTTGAAAAAGCTGGAACTGTAAGGGTAACCCTGCAGAACCCTTGAGGAACCTTCGAGGAACCCAGGAGAGATATATAAAGATTTTTATAACATGTTTTATGGCCAATCTCACAAAAAATTCGTATCAATCCTGATGAGACAGTGTGATTATTTAAGGGTGTTTGATATGAATGAAATTGCATTGTTCATCCCATCAACATGGCCCCGCCCCTCAGGATGACCCCGCCCCTCAACACAGCCCTGTCCTAAATCTCAGCCAATCAGACTTGTTCTCTTCAGTTTCCGTAATTCCTCTTTTTCCTACTTGTTCTCTTGTTTTGTATTTCCCCTATAGCCCTTGAGTTTTGTCCCCTTGCTCCCTCCTGTCCCTCTGAAGGTAACCGATGGATCAGTGTTGGCATGTGTGAGAGCAGTTGGAGGAAGACTTGTCATTCCTGACATTTGTGTCGTCGTTCAAATGAGCAGCCAGACCTTGACTCCTTCCACCTGCTGTTCACACACCCAACATGGAAACTACCACACACACACATACACACACAGACACACACACACACACACACACACACACACACACAGAGAGAGCGAGAGAGAGAGAGAGAGAGAGAGACAGCGGAGAGCTCTTCTGCGTAAAAGAACATGGTTAAATAAAGAAACTACACAATAGGCGGCGGCTCAGTTGGAGTGGAGGAGCCTCCTGTCTGTTTCTGTGTCCTGCATTAGTGTTCAGAAATAACTTTTTTTCCACTTGAATGCTAATAATAGCTTTATTTATTTATAACATTTTTTATTCAGCTCCAAATGTTTTACAGTGATTTATACCCTCAAACAAATCATTTATTAGACAGGTGTAATGGAGGGATACTTATAGATGTTTAGTAGCAGATTTTTGCTTAGATTATTTGTTAATAAGAAAGAATTAAGTGGTGTCTAGGCTGCACTTCATTACAATTTCACACTGTTACTGATCTCCAGAAGAGTAAATGATACTCACATCATTCTAATGTAGAATATCTACATTTATTATAGAACTGTGCGAAGAAATGATCATTATTTTGTATATCACCCTGCGCTGTGCTTGTTTGCCTGTAGACGGCGCAGTTCACTCAAAGGCTCAACATTAAACATGTAATATATACGAACAGGTGTGCAGGTGAGTTATAACTGTGTATTCCGAGATATTATATATGATATTATTGCACACACACACACACACTACAGTTACTGTGCTGCTGAGTAATAACAATTTAAAAAGAGTACTGATATTGTGAAGTTTCAGTAAGACGGCATATTTAGAATTTCTTTATAGAAGGAGTGTTCAGGACAGAGGATTTTACGCTTCTTTGCAGTTTCTCAGTAACATGACAAGCTGCATTTAGGTTTATTTGAGAGGATAAAGAGAGGCTGGTGAGGGAACGACTGTTTACAGCTGCTATAACAACAGGAACTAACTTGTTTCATAGATGCTTAAATGTAACTATAAAAGTATGATGTTTTGATCTGTAATAAATAAGTTATTGCCATTGCTGAGGAATAGGAGGGGAGAAACACTCGGGGGGCCGTGCTGTTATAGGAATATAATCAACTTTGCTGCTTTAACAGTAAGCTTGCCTCATCAGACCTCCCTGTCCCCTGTGACTCAGTATTTTACTGTAACAGCGCAGTAATGACGGTGTGTGTACGCATGAGGGGACAACATGGCACCACTTTCATCGAGTTGAAAGGCGCCATTTTGATTCAGTTTGTGCAGCAGGTGAAAAGTGGAGCCTTCTTCATCCCCTACTTCCGTTCTGAGTGTGTTTAAACTCAAGATGGCGCTCAAACTGGAGAGTAATGTATTATTAATTATTATGTAAAATGCTAAATTATACTTGTATATCACTGCACAACAAAGTTTTTGCTTCTTTTTTGATGTTCGGGTGCTGATCACGAATATCACTTCAAAATGTACCCATCACGTACCGTTTCAGACAAATCTTCAGTTTTATCATGATTTTTTCTTATATTTGTATCCAAACATTTTCGCTCCCATAAGTGACCTACCTATCAGCAGCGGTGTGTGCAGCCTGGGCGTGTCCAGCATGGAATCAGGCCAGGGTGGAAGCTGTTCTGTGGAAGTTCAGCTTGGCTATACAAAGTACTGTTGTTCATCTGTGAATGGGACAACATGTCACTCAGGATTCATTTCCTCCACTCACACTCGGACTTCTTCCCCGCAAATCTCGGTGCTGTCGGTGACGAACACGGTGAAAGGTTTCACCAGGACGTTGCTACGATGGAGAAACGATACCAGGGCGACTGGAACCCGTCA
>JAQQZR010000013.1:3361734-3376426 GCA_030068235.1 Notoglanidium macrostoma | reverse complement strand
TAAACAGCGTACCGAGTTAAACAGCGAACCGAGTTAAACAGCGTACCGAGTTAAACAGCGAACCGAGTTAAACAGCGAACCGAGGTAAACAGCGTACCGAGTTAAACAGCGTACCGAGGTAAACCGCGAACCGAGTTAAACCGCGAACCGAGTTAAACAGCGTACCGAGTTAAACAGCGAACCGAGTTAAACAGCGTACCGAGTTAAACAGCGAACCGAGGTAAACAGCGTACCGAGTTAAACAGCGAACCGAGTTAAACAGCGAACCGAGGTAAACAGCGAACCGAGGTAAACAGCGTACCGAGGTAAACAGCGTACCGAGGTAAACAGCGTGTGACACTGTAAGACAGTTAGCCGTGTAGCTACTGTAAGACAGTTAGCCATGTAGCTACTTCAAAAGGCTTTGCCATGATTGAAAAGGAAAGAATCCTGCTTCTGTTTAGCTAATTTATTCTTGGATAAAATAGTTTATGATCATACAGTCCGTGTTTGGGTAGACAAGCTAAATTTACTAACAAAGCTACACAATTGCTAACTGTGAACATAGCAGGCACTGTCTGTACGGTTAACAGAGCTAGTTCCCTTTTCCCGATAACCTTAACATGTTATCTTCATGTCTTTTGCCTAAATAGCTGCTGTCTACAATTGTTTTGCATTCTCTGTTGTCGATTATTTTATGCCATTGATCATTTTGAGCAACTCTGACTGTCCCATTTAGTTTTGTGTTCTCTTTTCATGTGCTAGCTAGCTAGTTTTGCTGAGCCTACTGTGGTATAGAAATCAAGAGTATTTCAAATATAACTGTGTGACTACTATAAAATAATTACTAGGAAATTATCCAACTATCATCGTTGAAACATGCTAATGTATTAGCAATGTGGTGTTATTAGCATTACGTTTATGCTACCTTGAATGAATTTTGTATCAAGTCTATCTTTCACTCGGTGAAAGGTTTGAGTGCGAATGAAGTACTTGGAGTACTCAGATTTCAGCTATATATACTACTCTTTTGTCATTATTTTAAGTTATACTGTGATATTGGCTTTCCAGGTATACAATATATACAGTACTGTGCAAAAGTCACACTATTTTTAAAATTTTGTTGTAGTATAGATGACTTCAAAAATAATGGCGTAAAATTTTTCTACTTAATATATACTACAACATGCAGTAAACAGGAATAAAGTAAGCAAAGGCAATATTTGCTGTGACGGCCCTTTGCTTTGTTTTCTAAAATAGTTGTCGCAGGTACAATGTGCACAGTTCTATAAGGAAATGAGCTGTAAATTTTCTTGGAGGATCTGCCACAGTTTTTCTGGAGACTTTGACTTTTGCACTTGCACTTGGGACTTTTTTCAGCAAAAAAGGGTTTTTTTCTTTTGTCTGGAAAGTGGTCTCTTACATAACATGTTGCTTTCTTTGCTTTTTCAAAGGCAAATTATTTTTCGGAAAAGCAATGTTTGGAATCTTAAAAAGATAGGGTGGCTCAAGATGTGTGTACAGTACTGCATACATACAGATATAGATATAGATACAGATACAGATAGATAGATGGATATAAATAATGAAAACAGAGTGGTGTGTGTGTGTGTGTGTGTAAAAAAAAAAAAAAAAAAAAAAATTTTTTTAATATATATTTTCACACATACATATGCACACCACTCTGTTTTCATTATTTATATCTATAAATACCACCAACCTTTTTACATTATTTGTATTTATTTTGTGATCTTGACTGTCACCTTGAAATTATAACTCTGTTAAATGGCCCAGATTAAATGTTCCTCATGCCTGTAACATACATGCTTGTTAACTTGCTAATTTTATCCTTTAAAAAAAAAAAACCCTCAACCCAGTTCATCCCTGTTGTTCATTTAATAGCAAAATGCTTTTATTCATTGATGATCTTATTTCCTGAGATTCATTTAAATGTTTTTTTTTTTTTTCTTAATGGCTAAATTGTTATCATTTTTAAGAGTTGAAGGGGCTAAATGGCACCCCAGTGGTAGAATCAACCCGCAGTTCAGATACGAATCGGTTGTAAAGTAACCATGTAGAAAGTTGCAAGCTTTCAGGTTTGTTGGTGCTTCATGCAAAAAAAAAAAAAAAAAAAAATCCTGTGTATAGCCTTTACTCAATACGAGAACTGGAACTGGCTAATATAGATATATATGTTTGGTTTGAATGTAAAGGCTGTTAATTTTAGGGTAAATTATTAATGCGCATAAATAGTTTTTAGAACACCACTCCAGTCGGTTGACTTATAACAGGGTTTATAGGAAAAGAAAAAAAACCTATTAAAGAAGGAATAAAGTTCTTAAGTGTACGGTTGTTGAATGAAAAAGTCACAATTAAAGTACACATTCGAATCCGCCTGATATTTTTTATTGCTTTCTCATATGCAACATGTTATGTATAATATGTATACTCATATATGGCTATATGCTAATGAAAAATTCTGCATTTCAGAGTGATATCCAAGTTTGCTCTTTAGTAAATTGACATCGGTGAATTAGATATTGATTTGAAAAAACTTAGATTTGAGCTAACTAGCCCAAATACTTGTATATATATGTGTGTGTGTGTGTGTGTGTGTGTGTGGAGGCATTGATTAGAGTGCGTCTGCTGGGATTACATCCCGCCTGTTGCCATGCCAACCTCTCGGTTACCCACCGTTCCTCCGGCAACAGAATGTTGGGGTTCAGAGTTCCAAATAGAGAAATTTCTCCTCTGAAATTGCCAGTTTAATGAGTAAATTATTTTCCCTGGATTTGAAGCTCTGGCTTTCTGAACAGAAAAACAACATAGATGATTTAAAGTCAGTAAAACATCTTGCATTTCACTTAATTACTGGAAATTGTCCATTAAAATACCGTTAAATATCATTTATTCACTAAAAAACTACAGATAGACTGATGGACATAATGCTCAGTTCATAAGGATATTGTACATGTTATAAGTTATTTATACTGATATTTAATTTATACTTATATTTGTAAAGTATATTGCACTCACAACGCAGATTCTTGCTCCTTTTTTTCTTTGTCCATCATTCCTTTCTCTCTCCCTCTTTTTCTGAGTGTCTGCACACACACTCTCCACCAGTCTCTTGTCACATTCATGTTTTTCTCTTTCTTTATCTAATACTGAACACAAATGAAATCTACATCTCTGAACATGTGGACATGTGATTGCCATGATCGAAACCTTGGATGGATAAAGATCGGCTGAAACCCACAGTGCACGTACCGTATCAATCTTTTATCAAGTTGTATGTGAACGTGTCCATAGGCTAAACCTGAAACTTTTGAAAAGGCTCGTTTTTCTTTGCCGTATTCCTACACGTGCGACCATGAATGTCCTATGAATTACCAAGCATGTTCACGGCACAGCCGATTTACATTTAGTGACGCCCACAATCGCCTATAAAAGCCAAAGCTCGCAGTGCACTGAAGCATGGCCACCACGCCAAGGCTTTCATCTTTTATAGGGTGCCATTACTTTTAATTAAAACACTCTTCGTTTGTCTTTTTTTTCCGCTTGGTCGCTTTCTTTCAAGTCCTTCATGTGAAATATCGTTCCGTTTCTTAAAAAACGAATTAAATCTATGTCGGACTCAAATTATGTCTGTGTTACAATCTTGAAACGAGGGACGATCCCGCTGACCGTTCTTGCTTAATGTCACTATTCATTGATCACACTTAACGTGTCGGTCCCTCGGCTACTTCGGCAAGCAGCCATCAGCCCACATCCTTAAAACAAGGTTATATCAAGAAGTCAGTTTTGTAGATTTAAAAGAATTTGCCATACAAGGTAGGATTTTATTGATAAATCAGCAGTTTTAGGGCATTAAAAAAAGAGAATGTGTGAATGAGAGACGTGATAACATTGATGGAATTCTAAATAGAAGTACAGTGGATATTTAATTTGCAAACTTTATACCGCAAAGTGCTGAACAAGGAGGTCAGGTGCTTTATAGTACACTCAAGATACTAACAGTTCATATGATTACATGACTTACATCAGCTGATATTCTCATTCTATAGACTAATTTTTTTTTTTTTTTTTTTTTTTAAACTAACTGGATTTTCATGGAAATCTCATTTTGTAAATAAACACTCCCTGTGAGCTATTTACTACTATTCATCCAGCTTGATAAGTGTCATCTATTTCACTGCACACATGCATTATGGAACGTGATCAGTTAACTGAACGCCTGTTTCACAATTTCACTTGCTCTGCATTCGTTCCCCAGGTGTGTACCGAGGGCCGTCTGATTTTGGTGTTTACCTTCGATGACCTCATGAGAATCAAGACATGGCACTTCACTATCTCGCACTACAATGAGCTCATTCCTCGCAGCATGCTGGCCGTTCATGTGAGTCAAATCAAGGAGCATGACTGTTTAACATGGTTCACGTTAATCCAGTTTTCATCATGCCGACAAATCGAACAGTTTAAATATTTTGTCCTTTATTTATGGACTTTATTTATGTCAAGCATTGTCGGTCCATGAATACTTTGGCAGTACGCATTGTTCAAACGACTGACACTTTTCAAGCCATTCGCACCGATCTTCTCTGGTCAAATGTTCACACGAGTCCTATTTGCTTCTGTTCCTAAAAATCAAGCACAATTCATGAGTCTTATTATATCCTTACTTCATATTAATCACGCTAATCTGATTTTTTTTTTTTATCCATACAAGTCAGATATTATTATTATTATTTTTAAAAAATATTTTATTTATTTTATTTTTTTTTTTATTTAAGTCTATTGCTGTTCGTATGACTAATAAGTTCCTTTTTAATTAATTCGGTTATTCATCGTGATCAATGGAAGAAGTAGTAACCAGGCAACGAGTACTGTTATCATATAAGGAGGCTGGATTAGTGGATTTTGCGAATCCACTCTAATCAGCTTCTTTAATTCTCTTAAAATAAACGAGCAGCGACGGGTCAGTAACATGCAGATTTTACACTGATATTCTCACCGTAGACATAACCAATTTTACATTAGGTTACTTCATGCTGTTTTGTGGACATCCAGTATTTTTTTTTTACCGTATTGCATTAATTCCTGACAGTGTGCAATTTTGGACTGAACTAAGTTCCCAATCACTAAAAGAAACAACTTTTTCGATTTTTTAGATTGCTGGTCCATGATTTATGTGTATATCACCATCTCATGCAAAGATTCCCAGCTGTGTGCCTGGAGTACCTCCTGTCCTGCACATTGTAGTGTTTTTTCCTGCTCGAACACGCCCACTTCAACTCAGGAAAGGCTGATTAATTAGCTGGTTCGCTGAATCAGATGTGTTCGAGCTGGGGAAAACACTACAATCTAGAGTACAGGGGGTACTCCAAGAATTAGGCTGGGAAATTGTGAGCGACTCCCGTGAATGTGAAGATCATTTTGTCAGTCAGTCAACGAAAATGCGTCTTCACGGCCAGCCTACTAGCTGGTCCTGAACAAACATGCCTAAATATACAGCAGTCGTCAGACGCTTACATACAGTCATGGACATGAATGTTCAATGGGAATATTCAGTGATTACTTTGAACTGTTCTTTTCCTGGAAAGAAATATTAAGAAAAAGAACAGTTCAATGAACTCATTAAAAGCTATGACAGTCATGTCTATGACGTGCGTGTGTAAACGTCTGACTGCGACTGTATAATCAGGGTCTCGGGACAACAAGAGCCAAAATTTCTAAAACAACAAGGCTGGTTTTGATAATCTATCCGTTATCTTTTCAACGAATCAATTAGTTTTTAATCAAAGAAATCGATTCTGTAAAAAAAAAAATGTTTCTTTTGCAACATTACAATCAATTAATACTACGACTGAACTCTTACGTAACCTTAATTAAATACCGAATTACTCACGTGTATCAGCATGAAGTTATTAAGGGCTGTGGTGTACATTTCAAGACCTGAGTTGTTCAGTCCTGACCAAAACAAATTCAGAGGCGAAATAAATATCCACTGCCTGTCTAGCAAAACAAACACGTTGATGCTAAATTCATTTTGCTTACCGTTCGTGCGCGTGAAGTGACTCATAGTCAGTGTGTGTCTCAAGCTTTAAGGCTGACTCAAAGATTTCAGTGAATCAAACTCAAAGAAGTGACGAGCGAGCTGTTCTTGGGACTGAAGGAAGTTGAACCCAGCAGGTTGCCATACGAAGGACAGAATTGAATGGTTTCTGATTGGGCAGGAAGGATCGATAAGCATTGCCATAAATGTGATCTAGCTAGTAAAACGGAAAAAAGGTAAAAAGGTAGGACCGCTCCGTATCTAGAGGGTAATAAGCATGATTCAGCCATTTCCACTGGTTCTCAAATTACAAATCAAAATATGACTTACATGAACGCACAAGATATCACACGAGGCCAACAGCAGAGTGTAATGTAAAGAGTAAAGACTTTAAACGGCCTTGGCTGGTGCTGATTTCTCCCCGGTGACGTGCTAAGCCAATTCCGTCACGTGCGTTGCGAGTATGGTATTGTATCGATTTTGTTGATTAGTCGTTGCAGCCCCTAAACGCATGCGTTTCGAGCATTCCAGAGCATTTCAACCAGGCTGCTATTTTTGTGCTCCATCGCCATGTAGAATCTCAGCGAAAATACATTAGATATATTTGAAGACACTTCATTGAAACACGATCCAAACCTACAGGACAGGAATTAAGAAAATGGCATGAATAAAGCACTCATTCTTTCAACACGGACTGTTAAGTGGATGTTTTGGTTTTTTTTTTTTTTTTTGCGAAGGTTTCCAAGAAACCAGAATGTTATATTGATGCTGATAACGTTGATTCAGGAGGCTGCGGTATGACAAAATTCCTCTGTGTTATTTTTATCAATCGAGGTGAAACCTTCTAGTGGCGCTATTGGGCTGTTGCCATAGCAACATCTCTATTAATGAATTAGAGACGTATCAGGCCGGAGTGGCGAGAGAATAGCAAACAGAAAAAAAAAAGGAGTGTGTGTGTGTGTGTGTGTGTGTGTGTGTGTTTTCCTGCCAAGGCACAAGACCCTGGAGCTCTGGAGCAACTGTCCAAAAACATCAGCAGAGTGGGACTAACCAATCTCACGCTGAACTACCTCAGAGTAAGACACACACGTAGACACACCACACATGTGCACACCCGTACACACACACACACACAGACACTCAAGATCTCTCATGCGTTGCACATGCATGGGCATACAAGAAGCATACACAGCTGCACACACATGTACACATGAACTCATACAAAAGAAATGCACAGTGCTGTATTGCATTACTTAGGGAGTGTGTGTGTGTGTGTGTTTGTGCAGCTGTGTATGATTCTTGAGCCAATGCAGGAGCTGATGTCAAGGCACAAAACATACGGCTTGAGTCCCAGAGACTGCCTGAAGACCTGCCTCTTTCACCAGTGGCAAAGGATGACAACACCACCAGGTATATCTCACACACAATTCTTTTTGTCCAAACTATTATTTGTGCCACGCCCTTCTATCTGTCGGGAATAATAACAAAAAGACCCGTTGTTTCTTTACCCTTTCCCCCCCCCAAGCCTTTATTTCTTTTACTTTGTTCTTACGGAGGTAAAGATCATGAAATTTATGGCTTCATTCACTGTAAACATGTTTCACAATCATGATTAACACTTCAAAGTCCAGAGTACCGATTGTCAGGGGTATTGTGCAATTCTGCAATAACACATCCTGCCTAATTAATGAGCCTTGTGACCGTGGGATTGTTATTTCTGTACAATTTTACTGCTTTTTAAACACTCTCCCTCTTTCTTCTCACTAAAAGGCACGGAAAGAAAACAATACTCAGCATGTCCTCTTTCTCTCTGTGTGTGACAGTTTCGCATGTGTATCTGGTGTTAAGACAGAAATCTTTGCTTCTTGTATAATGTGGGTTATTGTGCGCCTGTGAGCAAGGTAGCATGTCAGTGATGGTTGGTAATAGTTCTTCTCGTTTCAGTCGGACCTTCGCCCAACTTTAAGACGGAAATCTTTCAGTCAAGTTCCAAAAAATGTAAGTATCCCATCCGTCCATCCATCTACCCATTCATCCATCCATCCATTTAGCCATTCAGTCAATAAATCCATCCATCTACCCATAGATTCCATCCATCTGTCTGACCATCCATCCATGCATCTATTCTCTTTACCCGTCTGCCAATCATCCATCCATCCATAGTTTCCATCCACCTGTCTGACCATCCAATCTTTCCATCCATTTGTCCATCATATTCCTCCTTCATTCCCATGTACTAGTGAAATATAACGTCGATGCTGTAAATTGATCCAAGAAATGATGTTCAACATGTTCCCTTGTTTTGGTGAATACATTGGAAAAACTGTTGACTTGTAACACGTACGTAATGGACGTCTAAGGGCAGTAATTAAATTGTTACGGTAAATGTTTAAAACATGAAACTGTATAACAAGAATGTACAAGAACATCCATTAAACTCGGGGTAACACGATGGCACAGGGGCTTACAGGTGCAGGGTTTACAGTTCAGTCCTGAGCTTGGGTGGACTTTCACATCTTCTCCCCGTGTCAGTGGTCCGCAATGCGTCTTAAGTTGTAGGGCAGCGGAATAAAGTTGAAGTCTGGTTATGAGCTATGAAGCGGTTCGGCGCCAACCAATCAGAGTCTAGACGTGCTCCGCTCTAGAGAATCCCAGAGAACACAAGCGTGCAAATGTCGATTGCGTTAATTAAACACCAAGGCTAGTAACCTTGTCTTACGAAATCTGATTTATCGCTGATTTATAAGACGAACGTCACACCGCACAAATGGCTTTAGTTTATATTCTTACTAAACATGTAATCATACTTGTTCATTATTTTCCTTCATTGATTGATTTCTTACCACATTTAAAACATGTCATGAGGTGACCTCGCTGGTATCTCTTAACCGCAGAATACTACCTGTAAAACAATACTCCCGTGACTTTTTACACCTTTATAAATGCCTTTGACTGATAAAGCTGTGTTTCTCTTCAGTTCAGTTCAATATTATTTGTAGAGCGCTTTTAACAACAGACATTGTCACAAAAGCAGCTTCACAGACGTATATAAATTCTGAATATTAATGTATGAATATACCTATCCATCTGTCTGTCTATATATATATATATTTATAAAATCGAGAGAGAGAGAGATCCCTAATGAGCAAGCCTGTGGCGACGGTGGCGAGGAAAAACTCCCTGAGACGCCAAAAGGAAGAAACCTTGAGAGGAACCAGACTCAAAAGGGAACCCGTCCTCATTTGGGTGGCACTGGATAGTGCAATTACAACTAACACACTTCTGTTATAGGGTCAAAAAAAAAAAAATGTAATTCAGTTCCATGATTAGCTTAACATAAAGTCTGTTCTGTCTCAGCTGAGGCACTGAGGGAGATTTCCTCTTACATGCATGTAACCGCCGTCCCAACGTACGCCGTCGTTATAGGTTTACGGTTATTTACTCAGAACAGGTAAAAAACGGGTCAAAATCCTTGACACGTTGTAACCGTACAAACGCAGTACGTAGAGAGGAGGTTAAAAACGTATTCTAGTAGTTTCTCTAAGCATATAATGTCATTTTTTTCACTGTTATTATTTTGGCGGTGGCAGATACTGTTTTCATTCAACTCTCCACGCAGTGATGAGTGTATATTTTGGTGTTCATGCATTACACCTTTCCCTTCGTTGCCCGACAGCGGAAGCAGCGAAACCAACAGCAAAGAGAAGAAGGAGGCGGAACTCGGCTGGCAGCGCGTCCAATAGCAACGCAGGAAACAGCAAGAAACGCAGCCCGGCCAACAGCTTCAGCTTGCCCACGCAGGTATGTCCATACACACATGCACAGAACACACACACACATAGTGGTACAGTGATGCAAACTACTCATAACAACATGCTAGCAAGAATGAATAATCTCTGTGTGTGTGTGTGTGTGTGTGTGTGTGTGTCTGTCTGTGTGAATGCGTTTTAAAAAATGAGGGTTTCTAGACAGTTTAGCCTAATTAATAACACCTGCAGTTAAGCTCATGATCATGCACGTGATTTCTTGAAACATTGATTTGATTCAGAGAGATTGATATTTACAAAACTGTTATTGTTCAGAGTTGTTCTTGCTAGTGCCTGATAATGTGCTTTTTGTTTAACCCGTTTCATTGATGTGTCTGTAATTGATAGCAATTAGTCATAATTGATTTGATGATAATTAGTGCTGTCCGTCTCTGGTCCCCAGCCCAAACGCGTCGCCGGTGAATCGAGGGGTGGCGGGTGGCTGGAGGCGGAGCTTAGGTAGGTGAGTGACATGTGCAGATGGCTATCGCACAGCATGTGCTGCCTTAACGATCTAATTAGCAATGCGAACAAGCTTAATTGGCGAACATGTTGGAGGTATGCTTTGTCTGAATGGGCTAATTAAGGAGCAAAGAGATAGCGTCTGTAGACAAGGACGTGTGTGTGTGTGTGTGTGAGTATGTGTGTGTGTGTGTGTGTAAAACAGTTTATGCATGAACCTATTCGTTTGTCCATTCCCATCCTTCACATTTAAACTTTAAATCTACATTGCGAATTCACTTGTACGACATGTGATTAGAAGTGCTACAAGTTTTGCTCATATTAGATACCGTGTTTCTAATCTTGGTTTCCTTTCCTCTGTCTTTTTTTCTTTTCCCGTCTTCCACCCCCTGCCTCTACCTGTCTCTCTTTTTGTCTTTCCCCCTCTGTCTGTCTGTACTTCCCTCCCCCACCGTATTGCTCTGTATTTTCTCTCTCTCTCTTTCTCTCTCTTTCTTTTTCAACCACCCCCTCTTTTATCCCCCCCCCCCCCCCTTCTCTCTCTCTGTCACTCACTCACTCACTCACTCACTCCTCTAATTCAATTCAGAGCAGCATTATTGGAATGACCATACCAAGATACATTATTACATTATTCTGCGTTCCTCTATATTTGTCCATTCATCAAATAAAATAATTCGAAATGGCATTTTACATCTATTCAAATATACGCATACGGAAATACATTTCCACACAAAGAGACCCGCAGAAATATGTTTGCACCTGCGCAGACTGCCAGGGAAAAACATCCGTAGTTGAAGTTGAATGTTAGGGAAGCAAAAAGGGTGACGAAACAAATTTCATTCTTCAAATACTATTAAAACTTTCACAAAATTTACTGACACGTCCGAACATTTAGAGTCTAACGGTTACTTTAAGCTGCCTGAAATACGTTTCGGACACGTGGTCTGAATAAATGCATGATATTGTTAAATATTTTATATTGGGGGGGGGGGAAGATTTTTTAAAAATCTGTAAGCAGTTCACTACCTTTTTTACATCTAGAATGCCATTAAGTTATATTATAGCCTGTGTAATATAAAGTAAATCGTTGAACATGGGATGTAACATATAGTCATCCGAGTACAGTATATGTTATACTTGACTGTGTTGTAGGTGTAGCTAGCTTGATAGATAGATAGATAGATAAGTAGATATTGCCATCGCCTGAGTTTCCACGCATTAACAAGCAACAGTGCTCACCTTCCATGGTCTATACAATACATGATTCAAACCCATAGCTACAGCTAGTGGATAAGTTTGTTTATGAAATTATAATAATCTAATATATTACATTATAATACTGTTCAAATGCATTCTTTAAAATAATTTCTCAACTCTAGTGCACACACACACACACACGCTGTATAATGACTGGTACTGTGTATAATATTTGCCTAATGGTATTTGGCAATCATTAGCATACGTAAATAAATATGTATAAGACGAAATCAAATTTGTGAAATATCTGATGTGTTCCTGTGCGCAAAGAAAAAGGCCACATAATGAATGGCATTACAGTATTTTCTACATAGTTCCTTATACTCGGAGGATTTGTTTAAAATACCGACGTCTCTACAATGACGACTGAAATCAGCGTGAGCCGGATAGCATCGATTCATTCTGCATGACGTCCGTAACAGACCTCTTAAAGATGGGATTCAAGGTCAGAGTTGGGACGACATGATTTATTTCTTAGCTGCCTAAGGATGTTTTCATTGTCAGGACATTTAGCAAACTTTCTCTTAGTCACTCTTTTCTCCATTTTTCTCTGCCTCCTTCTTTGTTTCCGTATATCTCCTTTCTGTGCCTCCCTCCCCCTCACTATACGTCTCTCTCTCTTACTCGCCCCTCCTTTCTTTCTCTCTGGCGCTCTCCAGATTCTGTTCAATTCAGTTCAATGTAATGTATCTTTACTGGCATTACCATACTAATATAAAGTCTAATCATGTAATATAGTAATTTCCACACATCCCAATCTGAGAATACAGAAATATATTCCTGCACACCGCACACAGGGACAATGTAATGACTGCTACTGTAATCTCAGTGTGCCCACACACTTTTTATGTAAGTACAGTATTGAAAATTATTTCAGTTTCTCTCTAACAGGATGTTCAACAACTGTTCTTTCTTTCTCTCTCTTTCTCATCTTATCGTCTCTGTGTAGGATGTGATGGTGGTGGGGGAGCCCTCTCTGATGGGAGCCGAGTTGGGAGACGTGGACGAGCGTCTGATCACCAGGCTGGAGAACGAGCAGTACGACCCTGCCGGCGGTCTCCGGGACGACGGTCGCCATGACTACACCAACTCACAGGCGCTCGGCAACAGCAACCGGGACGGCGAGCCCACCGCCGTGGCGATGCAGCGGCCGGAGTAACGGGAGCGCTACGGGAAAGGAACGACTGAGGGGCGTGAGAGCGTGCTCATCTGAGGATGGAGAGAAGGGATTTGTGTGTGTCTCTGTGTGTGTGTGTGTGTGTGTGTGTGTGTGTGTGTGTGTGTGTGTGAGAGAAAGAGAGCTATGACCTATATGACAAATGATGTCATCCAGTTTGTAAAACTATTCCAATGGCTTTAATAGCATTCTGCTCAGTCTTCATCATCAAAAACAAACCAATGTAAGAAAATGATAATCATGAAACATACATTTCCATTTCATAAGAACGCTTTATAAATAAGCTGCGCTATTAACTACTTTCATACCAGAATTTTTAAGCTTTTCTGTAATGATTCAGCTGTTCTGTAATGTTTGTTTTAGCTTTCCAAAATTGACTTCAAACCGTCTACTTTGTGAGTGTTGTGATGTTTTTTACTGCTGCAAAATCTGCAACCACAGATTTTTTCCCCCGCCTTTATTACATGATTGTTTAATGCATAATGTAAAATACCTGCAGGTATGTGTATTTACCGTTGTGTGTATTTTCTGTATGCTTTTCAAATATTTGCATCAATAAATTGTGTTTGGTTATGATAACCGGCGTTAGTTGCTTATTTAATATTCTTTAAAACGGTGAAAAATTAAATAAAACATTTCAATTACCTTAAAACCGTGTGGAAAATTATTTTAGAATGCCGTAACTGTTATCACAGTAGACAAAGGTCTGCATCCCAATGGTGTATATACTCACTGTATTGGAAACATCTGTACCCATGCTCCTTCGTGCAATTATCCTATCAGTTAATTACGTGGAAGCAGATTAAAGCGTAAAACTATGCAGATGCAGGTCAAGAACTTATGTTCACATCAAACATCAAACTGGTGAAAAATGTGACCTTGGTGACTTTGACGGTCACGTTGTTGGGGCCAGATAGGCTGGTTTGTGTATTTCAGAAATTACTGATCTCCCAAGAAAGAATCTAAGAATCAAAAAAAAAAAAAACACCTTCCTATGTGCGTCAGTTCTGCAGGCAGAAATGCCTTGATGATGAGACAGAGGTGGATGGCCAGACTAGCTTAAGCTATGGCAACTCAAATAACCACTCTTTACAACAGTAGTTATCAGAAAAATAACTCACTATACACTGAACCTCGAGGTAAATGGGCTACAACTGAACAAGACCACACCAGTTTCCTCTCCTATGAGCCAAAAACAGGAACCTGAGGTGTGGAACAGGAAGCATATATATATATATATATATATATGTATATATGAAAGCAGGCAGAGACGGTTATAAATTTACAATTTACAATAAAAAACAAACTTTTCTTTTTTCTTTCCACTTCTAATAACATATACTGTTTGACCATGTTTGCTGTTTGTGATGATGATGTAATATCTGTGAAACCTAACACACTGTCTTTTTGGTTAAAATAATTCTTTTTCTGTTTTTCATCTCACTCTAAGTGCATGCAAATGTTTGCGCTCAAATTTGAATACACGTACACTTTCTGTTCCTGAGTAGCAGGTGTTATTTTCTAATTTCTTATGACTCAAAAGTACAGAAAAGGGCTATTAATCACCTCAAACTTTGGTATTTTGAAATGTACCTCTTTTCATTGAGAAAATGAGTGAATTTGCATCTTTTTTTTTCATTTAAAGTAAAAAAAAAATGACATGAATCAAAATGAACACGTATTTATATTAAAGCTATGCAAAAATGACCTAACAATTTTTAGGAGGGAGTAATTTTTTTTGAGATTGACGAATATATTGTAAATCACATTCACAAATCAGCCCCCAAATGTAGTCTCCCATCATGTTCTCGTTATATTGTTCTTTATATTGTCTCCTTATGTCCATCCATCCATTATCTATACCGATTTATCCATTTGGGTCGCGGGGAAGCTGGAGCCAATCCCAGCATCTTGGGGCGAGAGGCGGGGTACACCCTGGGCAGGTCGCCAGTC
>JAQQZR010000013.1:3320604-3335775 GCA_030068235.1 Notoglanidium macrostoma | reverse complement strand
TGGGATTGGCTCCAGCTTCCCCGCCACCCAGACGGATAAAGCGCTATAGATAATGGATGGATGGATGGATGGATGATAATGTTAACACCGTAACAGGGCAAGTGTTATAATTGACATTTGAATGTTACAGTGCACCTGCATTAACTGTTTATTTAGTCCATGGATAAAAAATTATTCTATATAAATGAGCAAAAAATATAAATAACCTGATGTAAAACATTGAATTTTGCCAGTTAACAACCGTGTTGAAAAAGGTTTTTTTTGTAGTGTGCTTCATTTTACACGTTCATTGTTAATTAATGCAGCTGGAATATTTGAAACATCAGTCAATACAAATGTTAGACATTTTTTGTTAATGCTAAAATTTATTTAATGACATTAAATGTCAGTTCCTGGGACCTTTTAAATAAAGTGTTACTGATAAAACTGTAAATTGCATACAGCAGGCCAGCTTTGTATCCATAAGACCAGCGTTAGACTGAAACGTTAATATTCTGAAGTCACTTTAGACCACTGACATTAAGCACAAAAGTACAGCGGATTGTATGAAGCGTGTCCCGAGTAGAAAAACGCAAGCTGTACTGTGCTCATGGCCTTTTTTTTTTTTTTTTTTTTTTTTTTTTAACAGCAAAGCTAAAATGTGTTCATTGCAAAGTGTATTTATGCTTTTATTTTTTTTAATCTATTTTTCTGCCTGTCTTAAATTAAGCCTTGTTAATATCGTGCATCACACTTCAATGCTTGTGAACTGTACATTCATTTGCTACATATACATTAAACATGTATAGGTTTTTTTTTTTTGGTTTTTTTTTTATACAGTCACATCAGAAATTTAATAAAACACTATAGACAAAATCCGATAGTGACGTGGCAGTTAATGGTATACACGAGGTACATTTTAGAAACTGATTTCATGTGTATAATGAAAAAAGATATTCCTTCGGAGCCCATGGATAAAAGATCCATTCTTAGTTTTTATTTTGTTCTTCAAATATCCAGCTTGACATGCGATTATATTTGGGACGTTTTCAGCCACTGGGTTTAACATATTAAGTTTATACATTGTGCATGGAGTTGCTGTGTTTTTTTCCCCCTTCTTAATACTTTAAATGCCCAACAAGAATTGCTGGTATTTTAGTTTCAGATATTCAGCATAACGCCAATCCGGTCATGCCTCTTACTGTAATGCAGTGCTTTTATATACTTTAAAATCTACATTGCTTGATGATTTACATTTTTTTTGGAGTTTGTTTTATTTGATCAAGATCAAGTAACGTGCTGAAAAAAAATAAGGAATTTCAACAAATACAATTTTGCTCATTCCAACAAGTCATATTTATCCGAGGGTTGATTTTCTGAGAGCTGGTTGGAGTGAGAGACTGATATTGGCAATTTGTGTAATAATATTGCTGACATTTGGGCAAATAGCATCATGTTTGCTCTGCTGTAAACGTTAAAAATCTGAAGTGGATCTTTTCAAGCTTAATTTAGATTCGGATTAAAGTGGAATTTTTTTCAATCGTGTTTATAAAGACAGCTTTGCCTAAAAATTGGATAATTATTATGCCAGTGAAGCATATGTTTGCCAAAATGTCTGCGTTGTTTCGTTTCTTTTTATTTGAAGGAATTCAGATTTTTTTTTTTTTTTGCAACAGTGTCAAAATTGTTTTATCATTAGTTATCCATAATGAGGTGTCCAGCTTTACATGTCTGTTACAAGCTGCTCTGATTTGGGTTCAGGATTTACATTTGAGTTTATATTGTAATTGCTTGGAACCAAAACAGTGTAAGTGGGTTCAAAATAAACTTTCTAGGATTTGAAAATTTATTAAAAAATAGTGTGAAAAGTCACTCGCATGTCTCTACTTCCAAGCCTTTGGTTTGTTTGTTATAATGTCTGCGCTTCAGACATTTCGTCAGGTCGATACTGTTTTGTTTGCTTTTTAACTGTCTGAAGTCTTCACACCAGCATTACATTTATTTTACATCTATAACAAAATCATATTTTGAGCCTTTTTTTTTTTTTTTTTTTTTTTTTTTTTTAAAGCTGTCTAATTTACCTGATGTTTCTTTTTCTGCATAATGAAACTGTCTACATCGCCTGCCAGTTTTGCCCATCAGTTTGATCATTATTATTGATGATTATTATTGATTATGAATAATTGTCATTATTTTTTTTACGATGGATTTTCAGGGTACATGGGTAGAGGAGGAAGGAATTGTGTTGGTGAATAAATGTTATGTTTTTTTGTATCTCTTGGAAAATCTCTCAATTTTTTTGGTTGCCATGGATCGTGTTGCCATGGTTTCAGTTGAGTTTGCCTGTAAGGCACTCTAAAGAGTAGTGGGTCTCACACACACACACACACACACACACACACACACACGCTTCATACTCTCAACTATTTTCTAAGTTTAAGACGTTTAGACCATAAACACCAACCCGTCCTATTTAACAATACACACAGGTAAAGCTCAAGGCCTCCTGCTTCAATCTAAGGAGATCGGCTCATGGAAACATCCTAATCAAGATTTCCACACCGGAGATCATTATTTTTAACATCTAAGTTAATATGCCCTATCTCAGGAAACAATTTTCCAAGGTTTATTTGCTCACCCTGGTTGTGTTTTGCTCAATAAGTGACGGGGTTTTTAGCAACGAATGAGCAAATACACAAAAAGTTCTACTGAACTGGTATGCGATGGCAAGAGGACGAAATGATTCGCTCAAATTCTTTTCTTGACTGGATAATTTCCTCTCCCCCTATAATGAGGTTGTATGTTGTAAGTCGGTCAATATCATCATAAGGTTAGAATGAGTTCGCAGGAAATAAGCAGTGATGCAGAATGGGTCACTTTTACCTTCTTGAACGTTTTAGTCTTTTTATACGACACCAATGTTCCAGATTTGACCCCAGATTTTTTTTAAAAAGACTAAATAAATTAAAAACTTTCTTTTTTTTTTTTTTTTTTTTATTAAAGATGCATGTTGCACAAAAAGAACAGTTCAGAGAAAGCACCGAAAGCCCAATATTGCCACGACCTTCACGTCCATGTATGTAAACTTCTGACCACAACTGTCCAAGTCCTTGTGTGTAAGTGGTTACTATAGAAATGGTCATATTTATTAGAGCACGTGAATTAATATAAATCTTGTAGCTGGATATGCTGTTATAGAAAATGAATCAACACTAACCAATCAGAAACGAGTAACGGTGCTGTGGTACAATTATAAGCATCAGTGAAGTCGAATTCGCAAAAAAAAAAACACGCAGAAACTGGATTTTCGGCATTATTGCGCACAGCACATCACGTCCGCGCGCACAGAGCACGCACGCACGCACGAGCGTCCGACAGCAGCGTGCACGCGCTTAAGCCAGTAGCTCAGGCGCGCGCTTGTGCATTAGAGAGAGAAAAAGCCTCGAGCGGGGAATAAACACCGGACAGCGTGCACTCAGGATGTGATCCATAACACCTACTGGACAACACGAGGATTAAACCTCTAGGATTACTTATTTCATACTTTTTCTGTTTGTTTGCTGAAACATTCACCTGTTTGTTTCATAACTGATCAGAAGTCAGACTGCAGGTGTCCTAAGCAGTGCACCTGTCTTAGGAAAGTTCATTTCTGCGTGGCGCGTGCCGCGCACGTTGGCTCTGTCCCAGCTGCTGTGGATGATGATGATGGTGATGATGATGATGATGGTGATGTGCTGCTGGAGTTCAGTCTCAGCTGCAGCGCGTGGAGTTCCTCAGGGGGACAGGCTGGACTTCGGCTTTGTCCCGCCGGTGGTGTATGAGACACACGCGCACTATGAACCTGGAGCCGTGGACTTGCTCTTTCACATAGTGCACGCGTTTCTGTACACGGTACAGCCGAACCCGTTCCCAGCAGGTGAGTCCCCTACCGAACACACACTCAGTGTCTCAGTGTGAGAAAGTAGCACACCAATAAATATAAAACAGTACACTTATAAAGCATAGGGGGAATTCAGATATAATGGGAAAGTTTGGGCGTTTTGTTTAATAATTATTATTATTATTTCCACCACTGTAACAAAAATCAGTAAACAACTATAAAGCATATTTACAGTAAAGTACTGTAATATCTTGCATAGTATCAAATACATAATCCAGTACATTTGTTCATATGGGTGATAAAAATAAAAAAAAGAACTGAGCTGAAGGATAAAGGTTCCAGCTCAGCCTTCCCAGAAGCCTCTGCGCTAAGTCGCCATTTTTGATGCCGCTGTGTTCCGTCTGAAAAACGTGTGAAATATGAAGATCTTTTGTCAATCTAGATACATTTTAAATTCTTTTTCGATCGTACCAACCATTCCGTTTCATTATGGTTATTCCATTGCAAACGGAATAATGGCCGTCTCGTAGGGGTCCGATCAGGAAAGGAAATAAATTTCAGGCATAATTTGTTCACAATTTCTGTGACGATGTATTACGTTATTATTAGCAAATGTTTTCTCGTAAAATCTCGGTATCAGCTGTGAGCCTGCATGGAGAGAGCTAGGTCTATTGCTTTCAAAATGCAGCGGCCCGTATGTAAACAAAAACATCGATTTGGATTCTGGGAAGGATGAGTTGGCCCCTTTAGGACCCAACCATGGTACTTTGGCAGATTTAAACTCAACCTTATAAATCAAGCATCTCCACCACCGAATTAACTTGCATGAAAAGCCTACATTGAATCAGTGTAATCTAGTTGAGTTACCCAGTGGTTAAGATCAGAAGGTTGTGTGTTCAGATCTCAGCACTGCCATGGTTAACCTTCAGCTCAGTGCTGATCCTGCATTAATCAGCAAATGGACAAACATGTTGGATTATGCCTTATTTTATACTGCCATTACAAAGATATTACAGTTCCTTACTGTAAAAGTGCAAATTGCTGTAAACATTATATCCAAAATGTACAGCATAAGCTTTCTTACCGTTAGAGCGAAGCACATGGTGCGTTTCTGAAATCTTCGATGTGACTCTACGTGCCAAGGAAACAGGTTTACAGCATATTCCTATGAAACATGGCTTACCCTTTGTCAAAACTTTCAGAAACCCATTTTAAATGACGTTTGCTAATTTGTGGCATGTTTTCAATAGTTTAGGCTTTAATTTCATTCTCAATTACACATTTAAAATGATATTTATTTGTAGCATACTTATTCATGGAAACAATGAATCAAATTTCAGTTAAAAAAATCTTTAAATTCCTTATCACTGTATTCTAACATTGTTTGAACAAGGGTTGGTATGGAAATTGACTACATATTAAGATGCAGGCCTATAGAGTAACAGTCTATTATTCATTTCTTACAACAGAAACAACAATAACAAGGTTTAGAAAATCCTCACTATTTTCCAAAATTCATAATAAATCTTTTCTAAGATTCCGTGTGAACAGAAAGTAATCAGAGGAGAAAACCATGCCTAAAATCACTAACATAATAATTTTTTAATTCATTTCTTGCAGTTGCAACATAACAAAGGGTTAAAAAATATCTCTAAAATGATATGAAATGATGCTTCATAAAAACAGAATGTTATGCACATAAAATCCATAAATGTATCAATTAACCACAGTTGTGGGTTGTTTTATGTGTCCGTTCATGTATCCATTATTGACTTCACTTTTTCACTCTCCACTTCCTGTATTTTAATTAACCTGCACCATGCTGTCCCAAATGACCAAATCATGCTCCTCTAAAATGAACATTAGTGGAGTACAGTGGCACTTGGCAAAATAGTCCAGCATATATCTGACTAATCAAACTCTTCAGAGTCCCAGTTCTGGCCCACATAATTTGGCTTGTGTGTAGTTTAGGCACCATGTGCCCATTTACTGAATTTCACACACTGCACTTGCTACTCTTTTTCTGGAGGAGTCTTTTGCCAAAATGTGCCTTTTTTCATCTAATCTTCTAATGTCTGTTTCATTGTTATGTCAGATACAATTGCTGGGCAAGGCAGGGTTAGGGTTGGTGTTTGGACTGGCAGTGCTGGGTTGTTGTTTGGACTGGCAGTGCTGGGTTGGTGTTTGGACTGGCAGGGCTGGGTTGGTGTTTGGACTGGCAGTGCTGGGTTGGTGTTTGGACTGGCAGTGCTGGGTTGGTGTTTGGACTGGCAGGGCTGGGTTGGTGTTTGGACTGGCAGTGCTGGGTTGGTGTTTGGACTGGCAGGGCTGGGTTGTTGTTTGGACTGGCAGTGCTGGGTTGGTGTTTGGACTGGCAGGGCTGGGTTGTTGTTTGGACTGGCAGGGCTGGGTTGGTGTGTGGACTGCTAGGGCTGGGTTGGTGTTTGGACTGGCTTGGTGTTAGGGTTAGGTTGGTGTTGAGCCTGGCATCGGAAAGATGAGCCAGAGCCTATCCCTGGAACCTTGGGCATGAGGCAGGAATTGTAAAACAATGGCATACTGTATATAGTATATAATTTCACCCAAATTCTAGCAATACATTTTTTCCACCTAGGATTTTTTTATCCGCTGAATATAAAATAAAGAATCTGAATTGAATGCAAAGAACGAATGAACAAATACTTCAACAATGTAATTTTTTTCATGCTGTGCATTTATTCAGAGTGTATTCAGAACTGCCTTGATCCTTTAGTGCATACAATTAATTAGAAATAGAATTGCCATTCTGGATATTGTATACAAATGGGTAAAAATTGCCACATCAAGCCGACAGCTATTGAGTTTTTGAGACTAAGGCTGTGACGGAGGAAATGAGGACTGACTGTATGACTCTGTGTGTGTGTGTGTGTGTGTGTGTGTGTGTGTAGAGGAGAATAGGATTGCAGAGGTAAGTCCCTGCTGCCTAATCAATTAGCAGATCTGTCTCTCAGAGTCACCTGCCTCATCACGTAATCAGATAATCTGAGTGCCATATGCTTCCTTACACACTGTGGCCATACAATGTACATTAAAATCCCCAAATTATGATATGATTATAGTTCCAAAAAATATAACCTGGAAGTATGATCTACATTTTCAAAAGTTGTTGCCATAGTAGCAGTTTAAATAAACTTTAAAGCGTTAAACACATAACAAGAAACTCTTGCAAATAAGTAAATGAATAGCCAAAATAAATCAATACCTTTGTTATATAATAAAGCTGGATTGACCACTTCAGTGTTATAAGTTGCTATAACATTGTGTGCTGCACACATGATGTTCATTTATTCATTACCATTTGCTAGTGTAGCTTACCTGAGAATAAATCACAATTTAGTGATGGCTATATTTTTGGTACTAGACATAACTAGCCGTCTTCAACACACTATAGTACTAGTATAGTAAAACTAAAAGTGTGTTCCCCTGCACTAATTTATCCCATTGATGATGTCTGTCTTCTGATGTTCATGATGTTTATTGCATATTTAAAAAGTTGCTTTTGCATAGTAAGTCATTTTCACACAAAGATTCTTTTAAACACAAAGTCCCGAGAGGCAAGGTAGAATTACAAAGAAAAAAAACAAGCAGGAAGGAGGGTAGAAAAGGGGTTTCAAAAGCAATTAGAGAGAAAGAAATTGGGATTGACAATAACAGAACCAAACAAAAAAAAGGGATCACTTAAATACCCAATAGGAAGATCTCTTAAAGAGGATTAACCATATGCTTCTCCATGAAGTTGTACCTTACAGTCATTCTCTCTCACACACATAGTTCTCGGTTTGCTCTGCAAAGTTAACTGGATTTCCACTAATATGAAGCAATGGGGCTGGAGTTGATTTTCTTTCCACATAACATTCTTTCACAATACACCAAGTGGTTAATTGAGCCATGCTGAAATAAGTGATTTAATACTGTCTAATATGTCTAATGTCTTTCAGTAGAAATCTCTTTATATATGATTATATAAAACCACACCATTTTCATCGGAGAAGCTGAAGGATGCTATTTTTACAGAATCATATGTTTACAGAGGGATTCTTTTGGGCTGATAATGACCTTGTAGTTGAACTACTGACCTCTACTCTGACAGGCTCTAAACTGGTCATGGCAACCACATTACAATTAGCTTGCTGGAGCTATGGACATTTCAAAGTGGGTTATCAGCCTTTGGCTAGACCCTAAATCCCACAAACAGATGTATCCTTGTGTCATTGAGCGGTGCACAAGCACTTACTAGAGAAGCCAGGCTTTTCTAACTAACTGAATCCATTTGAGAGAGGTGCCCCACTGGAGAGAGATAGTCACCACAGACCTTTACTGGCTGGCATGTGACCCCTCCCAGTGTGAGATTTGAACACACCAACCAAATGGAATTTGTGCAATGGTGCAGCAGACAAGAGCGAGAGTGGTGTCTGCACCCAGAACTGCTCCTGTGTCCCAGATCTGGGAAAAACTTGGCAAGGCATAGGTGGGTTTCTTTGCCAATACCAGGTCAGCACATTGCTGATTGTGGTTCTCCCTGGTGGAGCCGGACAGCCTGCTGGGACAAGACTTTGTTATCCAATGCTGCTTTTGCTAGTGATAGGAACACCCTGGTGGCTTCCTCCCTGATCAGATCTGCTGTCCTTAGTACATGGGCTTTGTATGCCATTAGATGGAAGCTGTTCTACAAATGGTGTGCACCTCATCAGCTAGATCCAGTGTATTGCTCTATTCCCAGAATTCCTTTTTCTGACAAGATCCTGTTTACACTAAAGGTGTATGTGGAAGACATTGAAGAGCATCACAGCACCATGAGTGATACCTATTACAATCTGTCTTAAAGGGGTCAAGTGCCTCCATCCTCCAAGAGCCCTGGGTGCTGGAGTCTCTTAAGACTCCTCCTTACTATCCTATGCAAGATGTTGAATTGAAACAAGTGTTTCTAAAAACTGCCTTTTTGCTGGCAGTGACTTTAGCAAAAGGAATGGGAGAACAATTTTGTATGGAAGTGTTAAGGTGACCTTTTGGTTGAACCCAGGATTTTTTTGCTCAAAGTCATACAGCCTGATTTGTTAATTAAATTGGCATTGCAGTTTTTCTTTAAGGTAAGTGTGGAGAGCATTCCGTTATGTGCATGGTTTTCTCTCTGTGGTGCTATTCGGTACCTTTATGGTACCATCCACCAGAGACACGAGCATCCCCCTTGACTAAGCAGAGACTGGCCCACACAGTGGTGGACAACATCACCATGGCCTATAGATGCGCTGGAAGCCCAGTCCTTATCGTATGCCATAAGAGGAGCATCTCAAATGAGATGTTAATCAGAGGGTTGATGCTCCAGGAAGTATGTGCTGCTGCTACCTGGGCATCACCATGAATCTTTTCCAGATTCTATGAGGCTAACAATATCTCCCCAGTGGTATAAAGGTGGTGGTTATACATAGGTTATCCAGGTTTTGGCATGAGTTAACAACCCCTGGGTGCTGGGACAGGTGAAATAACTAGAATGCTATTATTTATGTAAATGTGGTTCTGTGTCAGATAGCTACCAGGGTTTCTTGACATTTGGAACAAGTGAGAACTTGGAAGTTCCTTGGAGAATGGTCGTATGTCATATGTCACTTTGTGACTTTGTTGGAAGGTTTTGGCATCCAGCTGATTTTCACCACCTCTGGTGGTTGTCTGAACCATTACCACCGCAGAACCATACCTGTAGTTATATGTAATTAGTGTTCAAGCCAAACATAAACCAAGCAAGACATCTAATTATTGTGTAGCAACGATGGGTACAGACATAGCATGCACTAGAAGGCCAGTCATTTAACATTCTATCTGTTAAGCCTACAAACGCCACAAATGTATATTTAATTTTATGTTATGATCACAAAAATAGGTCCATTAAAGTTTTTAATGTTGCAGAAGAAGGTGCATGGCTCTGTGTAGGTGCAGGTGTAATTTACTCCACCATTTTGCTCAGTTGTTTAGAGGTTTTCCTGTTCTTATCTAAAACATGAGCATTTCTTAAACATCTAAAAGATTTCAATTTTAAATAATAACTTCTTAAAGATGTGTATGAACTGAGTAAGTTTGAGGTTTTATGTACAAAAAAAAAAGACATTTTAATAACAATCACATTAAAATAGGTCTCTATGGTGGTATATTTATTAATAAGTCTTAAGAAATCTGATGACTACTGGGGTAAACTAGAATCCATGTAAATTATTCAGTGGTGGCCCAGAGGTTCAGGCTTTGGGCTACTTTTCTGAAGCTGCCACACTTGGGCTTTGAGCTAAACACTGGACTGTAACCCTAAACTGTTCTGCAAATATGTGTGTGTGCAATAAATCTCAGCATTATTTCAAATTATTTCATTTGGACCATGCCAATTACTTAAACCCGAAAAGAGGTTTCTGAATTCAGATCTCAGTTGTCATGCTTTATCTCCTCCGATGTCTGATTACATACCTAACTCCAATCACCAGCCATGCTATCTAAACAGATACCAAATACACAGAGACGGCAAAGTATTGTCCAGTGAACCTTTCTCCTGACGTGCCACGCCTTCTGTTGTAACTGATGGTTTCAACCTGTTTGCTATTCTTCTATTTTTGTCCTCATCCTCTGGTTTTGTGATTCTAGTTTTGCTCGCTAATCGCCTGAACATAGCCTGGTTTTTGACTTTTACCTGACGTTTTCAGCCACATTTCTGCGCCTCACACTTATAGACCTAATGAGAAACAGTTACTGAGTTTATAAGGCATGCAGTAGATGCAGATTAGAGAATAAGCAGCTTGTTATTTGTGTTGTGACTGCTTATGTAGGTCATGATACTGATTATGTGTTTTAAATACAGAGTGACTCACACACGCACACACACACACACACACACACACTCGCACACCCATGCACTTGTGTAATCATGTCCTATCTAACTAAATATGGCTAAGCGTACAACTACAACTCAAATTTTAACCTCCCAAAGGGTTAGGGTTAGGGTTAGGGTTAGTAACCCTAACCCTGACCCTAACCCTAACCCTGCACACACACACATTCATAGCAGTTTTTCATACACACACTGGCCAAAATTGCTTTTAATTGGTTTTACTAGTTTTCCAGTCTTGTAGAACCTGTTTCAATTTTTTTATACCATTATGATTGGACTGGATTTTTGCTATAAACAATATCAGAGCAAACTTAATATCTAACAGTGCTACAAATGCGTCTGGTAATGTCAATCAGTGTTACGTCTCATACGTCTAATAGGTTCAGACGATTTTTGCTTTTCAATGCAAAGAGCAGTATCACTTGTATTATGGTTTTGTAGTTGTTGGTCTTGTTTTTATTGTTTTACACACATGCACTGTATATCCAGTCAACGGAAACACATAAATTACTTTTTGGCAGCCTTGTCTTAGCCACGCACCCAATCAGTTTAGGAATCCAGCACTTCATTATAGTGAACCTTACTGTAGACAGACTGAATCTGTTCAGATCAGAAGAGTTGCTTTAATCTTGAATGATAGAAGAAAACAAAAGCTACGAGAGTTATAGAGTCATGTTCATGATTCCTCATGATAAAGCATGTTTCAGTCTGGTTGTGAGTAAACATGTGGGTGTGTGATGACTCATAATCAGCTAAGTAACACTCATGCTCTAATAATAATAATAATGCATTTTAATTATAAAAGACTTATATGTTGTTTTTTCTTTTTTTTACAGATCTCATTGTCAGGGTTTTGCAACAAAATATGAAAGGCATTAAACCGGAGGAGTTCCAGAAGGTGCGTGTCTTTGTGTGGATGTGTACATATTAGTTATGAGACTTTACTACTCTGTCTAAATCTCACTTTCACCTTAATTTTGTCAATGCTGCTTCTTCACCGTCGTGGAACGACAGCCTGAGAACATTGTCCTGACGCTACAGGTAACAACATCAGTTGCGATCACATTTTTATTCTAACTGTTGAAGAAACCTTTTTGACATTTATCCTTGCCATTACATTTAATTCCAAATTGATATTTGATATTGAGTTCATTCATCTATGCAAACATTAATATCTAACTATCCTGTCTTACCATTTCAATATTGATGGGTGTGGTCTCTTATGACTCCGCCCCCTTCCACAAGGCAAAAGGGTGCACTGAATGGTTTAATGAGTCATTCTAACAATATTATACAGATGCTCTTAACAGTGTTAACTGCACTGCTTACCGACTAACCCCTGATTGTGGTGACTTGAGGACTTACATAAAGAATGATGTAATCTTGTTTTGTAATGAGCCACGTAAGCTTTTCATAACTGATGGACTAAAACATGACTCATATTTTTCACACTTTCTCTCCGAAGACCATTTATTATGAGATCGGCTTCATCGTGCTGGCAGCGTTGGGTGTTTTGTTCGTGCTCCTGATGCCGCTGGTGGGTTTATTTTTCTGCCTGTGTCGGTGCTGTGAGAACTGCGGAGGCGAGATGCACCAAAGGCACCGCAAAAATACTGACTGCCAACGTGGCTTCTACACAGTCTCACTTATCACCTCATCGGTGTTTATCGCGTACGTATACAAACCTCCACTGAAATATGTTCATGATGTCCCAACACTCCAGGCCTACATAGCAACAGAGCTGACATTTGATTTCATTTGATTTCTGTAAAAATCAGAAAAGCACTTGTTAGCGCGATGTTGCTGATTCGGCTCTACATGCCACGTTTATTTGTAGGTTTTAATTTCAAGGTGTGAATTTGGAGGAAATGTTACAATTTGGCTGAAGTGTCACTCATACAACTTTAGAAGAGAGGCTCAAGAGTACACCTGCAGTGGTTTAGAATCACACACACACACACACACACACACACACACACACACACACACACACACACGTTGCAGCATTCACAAAAGCATGAGTTCCCTCCCATGTGTGTGTGTGTGTGTGTGAGAGAGAGTGTGTGTAGCAGTTATGTGACATCGATAGCCCTTATTTTGTCCTCTGAGAAATTCTCCGCTTTCTTTCTCAGCCCTCCATCTCTCACTTTTCCTCTTGTTTCTTTCCTGCACTGTGCAGACAGCAGCTTTCACACCACAATGAGCGTTTGTGAAGTGAAGACAAGTGTGAGCCCTGTCTGCGTTGTGTGTGCGGGCATGCGCGCGTGTGTGTGTGTGTTTACAGTAAGAGGAAATAAATATTCAGAAAAGTTTAATCCACTTTCAGTCTATACATCCACTTCAGATGTACCCACACGATGTCTTTTGACTTCCTTCTTCTTCGCTTTCACCATGATTGTTGCTGAAATGTCCTCAACCAAGAGCAACATCTTTTATAATGACATCAGAGTGCGGTTATCTAGCTAGTAGATAGCGGTAGCTAGCTCACGTTGATTTATACATTCCAATTAATGGTGCTTCTGATAAAATTGGCATCCCTTCTTTCTTTTCATCTTCACCTGACGAACTTTCATAATTTACTGTATGTCAAAAGATATATTTATGAACAATGTATCGTTTGCCATGACCACTGATATTGTTGTATACTGTACTGTAGTAACCGTTTCGGTGCAACAAACTATCGCTAGAATTGAGATTTTATGTAGGAGACAGAATAATAATAATAATAATAATAATAATAATCACAAAACCATGACTGCAATAGTTACAAAACCATTTGCTAAACATTTTAGTCTGTGTGTGTCCTCAAAATTATAGAAGTCCTCACATCCAACTGGTACATAGAGCTTTAATGATGAGCTTATTACTTCGTCATGACGTGATTGACGTAGGGTTAACACAGAGCTATTGTTGTGAAATTTGACTGGTAGGTTCAGGTAGGGAACCAATACTATCTTACACAAATTGGCCACTTGGGGGTGCTATCTATGTCTGTGCACACAAAGGCAAGCATATCTTTTGTGTACAGTGAAACATTTAAATTTCACGTTTTAGATTT
This sequence comes from Notoglanidium macrostoma, assembly GCA_030068235.1. Classification (NCBI taxonomy): domain Eukaryota; kingdom Metazoa; phylum Chordata; class Actinopteri; order Siluriformes; family Auchenoglanididae; genus Notoglanidium; species Notoglanidium macrostoma. Next base: position 3,321,954 of record JAQQZR010000013.1, on the reverse strand, counting down.
CTTCTGCTAAAACTCTTTAAATATTTGCCTTTTGGACCATTTCGCACTGCCTTTGGAAATTTGTGATAATTTGCATAAATACCCAAAACCTACCTTTGCAAACTGGTCCTAGGATTTGAGGCCAATCTTTACAATGTTGACATTTCTAAACAATATGGCCTCCATGCCTCAATCAGTTCTAAGAAGGTGGAGACTAATTTACACATACAGCTCTGATTCATGATCGCGTGCACGGTTTCGCAGAACAAAAGGCATATACAGGACTAATAAGCCGTGACAGTCACTCAAGTTGGCCACTGGGAGGCGCTGTTCTTACAATAACAAGTATATCTCTGGTGAAATTTCTTTTTCCTTATAATCCTTAAACACCATTACAAAAAGCATTTTGAAACATGCATGCACATATTTTAGCAAACTAGTCCTAGGAATTGTTGGCTCTGTGTTCCCAGAATTGGTGTCAAATTATTCAACAGAGTCTAATATTCAAGAATTATTTTTAAAAAATGCTGAGGTTTGCTAAAAATGTTGCCCCTACCAGCTGTAACTGAGGACTGGTGGTATGGATCCACATGAGCTATGAAAAGCACCTTCGGGTCAGTGTTACGCGGAGGTGTGCAAAGTTTGGGGTTATGGTGATCGAGTGGGTGGAGTTAAGTTCAAATAGCTCTTTCTCAGGAACCTATAGTCTGAGTTTGAGCTGAAATTAGGTGTTCTGAATTGTTCTGCTAATCTCCCATTGGATTTGAATTCATATTGGGTTACATCTGAAACAATTCAGCAACATTTCATCCAATTTCATTCATTTCATACTTATTACAATGTGTTCATTTATGGAATCTTTATTGTTCGATGTAACTTGGCAAGAATTGGCCACTGGGCCATCTTTGCTGATGGTTGGACCCAGATGTGTGTGTGTGTGTGTGTGTGTGTGTGTGTGTGTGTGTGTGTGTGGTTAGTGGCTGCTAATGCAAGACACCTTCATTACACTTTGTGTGTACACTTTGTTGCAGTTTTATCAGGGTCAGCTAACATACGTATATGTATACATTGTATGTATACAATTTCTGAGTGTAGCCTATCTGTTACCTACAAAGTGGAAGGTGTAGTAATGTAGGGAGTAGGAGTGTAGGGTGTAGGGTGTAGGAGTTTAGGGTGTAGGAGTGTAGGGTGTAGGAGTTTAGGGTGTAGGAGTGTAGGGAGTAGGAGTGTAGGGTGTAGGGTGTAGGAGTTTAGGGTGTAGGAGTGTAGGGTGTAGGAGTTTAGGGTGTAGGAGTGTAGGGAGTAGGAGTGTAGGGTGTAGGGTGTAGGAGTTTAGGGTGTAGGAGTGTAGGGTGTAGGAGTTTAGGGTGT
>JAQQZR010000013.1:3299288-3318935 GCA_030068235.1 Notoglanidium macrostoma | reverse complement strand
AGTTTAGGGAGTAGGAGTGTAGGGAGTAGGAGTGTAGGGTGTAGGGTGTAGGAGTTTAGGGTGTAGGGTGTAGGAGTGTAGGGTGTAGGAGTTTAGGGAGTAGGAGTGTAGGGAGTAGGAGTGTAGGGTGTAGGGTGTAGGAGTTTAGGGTGTAGGGTGTAGGAGTGTAGGGTGTAGGAGTTTAGGGAGTAGGAGTGTAGGGAGTAGGAGTGTAGGGTGTAGGGTGTAGGAGTTTAGGGTGTAGGGTGTAGGAGTTTGGGGTGTAGGAGTTTGGGGTGTAGGAGTTTAGGGTGTAGGAGTTTAGGGTGTAGGAGGAGACACTGAGGACATACAAAAGCTAGTATGTACTGTATATGGTAATTATGTCATGCATTTATAAAGTACATATGGAAAACTGAGTGTTAATGCTGTGTGTGTTCCAGAGTGGGTGTACTGGTTGCCTACGCTGGAAGCCACAACATCACATCCCAGATAAAAAGTAGCAAACGACTCGTCAGCTCCAACATGAAAGACCTTAAATCACTGGCCAGTTATGCACCAGCGGTAAAACGCCTCACAAACACAGAATTATAACAGCGCAACATTACTGACGAAGCAACACACATGAGAAACTGTCACAATCAAACTAAGTCGCTGTTTGTTGGTGTACATTTACAGCAAGTCGAATATCTGACCGCACAGTACACAACAGCTAAAACTAAAGTTCTCTCCGATCTAAACAGTAAGCAGTCTCTCTTCTTTTTTTTTTGTATATATATTTTCTTTTTTTTACATGTTTTATGTTATTATATTCCTTTGTGTCTTCATTAATTACGTGTGGCCTTTTTATTGCGTGCGTGCTGTGTCATTGCGATCATGACCAGACATTGGGCCGCTGTTGGGTGGGCAGATAAACAACCAGCTGGAGAGAGATGTGATGCCAGCTTTAAACAACGTGCTGCGTATGGCAGGAGGTAAAGTCAAAACACACACATACTGACTCCATATGGATTTAAACGCAAGCCGATTTAAGCGACATATTAACCCTTTAAACTCCTGTCAGTGGGTATTTTCATATAATTTTTTCCTGTAGTTACTGAAAATTCATACAATTATCTAAATAGCCAATCATGTGGCAGCAGTGTAATGCAAGAACTCATGCTGATACAGGTCAAGAGCTTCAGATGATGTTCACATCAGACATCAGTATGGGGGGGGAAATGTGATCTCAGTGACTCGTGGTAGAAACTGCTAATCCCGTGGGATTTTTACATACAGCAGTCTTTCAAATTTACACAAAATGGTAGGAAAAAGCAAAAAACATTCATTGAGCGCTGGTTTGAGCTGACAGGAATGCTACGCCAATTTAATTAACCACTCTTCACAAATGTGATGCGCAACACGCTAAACTTTCAGCTCAATGTGCTACAAGAGTGGAAACTCGCATCAGCTGCCACTCCTGTGAGCCAAGACCAGGATGGAGAAGATGAAGATTGGATGAAGCGGGTGATGTTTCTCCACTGAAGCTTTTGATCTGTATTTGCATGATTTTATGCACTGCACTGCTGCCACATGAGTAGCTGAAAATTATTGCGTGAATGAGTGTATACGCATGAGTGTGTAATTCATATGGCACTGTTTACGTACACAGCACCGTAAGAAGAGTGCTTACTAGCTTATTTATTTAAATTAAAAAGGGGATTGTGGTGGTGATGAGAAATTTGGCATAATATTTATTTGTTGATTTTCATAATTACAGTATCATTCGACGTGTGACAGATCATCCATCCCTGCAGTGAAAACTTACATGCCTACATACATGTACATGGGCATAAACATGCTGGCTTACAGACAGACATGAACATTACATTAATTACTCTGCTTTTCTCTCTCTCTCTCTCTCTCTCTCTGTCTGTCTCTGTCTAATTTAACTATAAAGTCAAAGTGGAAAGTGCTATTAAAGGTAACCGATCAAACCCGATTTCCCTGTGCCGTGAATGTAGACCATGATGATTTTGCTTATGTGTGTGATGATCGACTGTAGCTTGTGTTGTGATTGTTAGCTCTTTCTCCATCCTGTATTCAAACTTAAATGCACTATTTATTGCCATTTCAGTGGTGAATATTATTGATGAGCTAAAGCAAGTTTAAAAGTACTTAAGTAATGGTACTTTGTTCCTGCACTTCAGTATGATGTTACAGAATATACTTGAAAATGTACACGTGTACTCTTATTTAGTTACATTTTGTCCTGATTATGAAACGTGGAACTCATGACCATGACTGTTTTTTGCCTTTCATCTTCCTACCAAATCTGTTGAGTTCATGTTGCCATTATTTATTAATTATACGTGTCACAATCTGGGGAAACCAGTTGGATGTCACTGTGGTTGAATTCTGGCAAACAGTAAAACAGACTGGAAGTTTGAGAATCCAAATTTAGAATAATGAAGGATCATTCTTATTATTTAGCACAGGAAAAGTAAGGAAGTGTTTGGAAGTGGACCTGCATGGCAACCATATGTTCTAATACACGCTTGGAAAGGGAGGGGTAAAGAAAGGCGCATCCGAGTAGTTGAATCCTGCATAGTGGACCTTTAAAATGTTCATTGTAATTGCGAGAGCCTTATTTCTGTTCAGATAACGTGTAGGCTATTCCACAACTGGTGGAATACTAGAAATGAGTGTAGGGTTTTCCCCAGACCTCTAGATCATGTTTAAAATATCCAATCAAATTCATACAAGTTTCTAAAGATTCCATAAACAGTCGTTTTTGCTTAATGGATATCTAGGAGTCTCACTTAACCTTTAGACTTCAAAGTTACTTTATAAAGTTAGTATATACAGAGTACGGATCATACATGTGTGAAATGTTTTTAGAAACCGAATTTTAATTCCAGCCGAAATTATTTACTTTTCGCTTCTAAATATTTAACAACCACTCGGGTGTGCTAGTTTTAACTGAGATTTTTTAATTAATTATGCAGACGCATTCACTTCACTATTTTTCCTCTGTACCGTTTTCACCACGTCATTTATCAATCTATCCATGCCGTTTTCTGTGTTTTTCCATCTGTGTGTGTTAAGCAATGCGAGACACTAAGGAAGCTTTAGAGAATGTGAGCACATCGTTAGAGACACTACAAGACGCAACTACCAAGCTACGGAGGTCTTTACAGTCGGAGCGTAGTTCACTCTCAAACACACTCAATGATCCAGCCTGCAGCGGTGGAAACGCCACTCACACGTGCAACAACATCCGGGCCACACTCAACCAGCTTGCTGTCAGCGCCAACTTTAATGTGGTACAACACACACACACACACACACACACACACACACACACACACACACACACACACACACACACACACAAGCCTTGTATGTTTCATCATCCACACTATTTTGTCCCACTCCATTAGGGAATTTTGTATATTAATGTGTACTGTGCTGTGTATTGTTGTATGCATACAGCAATTTTCTTGTACTTCAGACACACAATAATATTCCATTTCTGCGATTTGTGTAATTATGTTATTAGCTACAAGATGTCGGTCCTCAGTTAGCAATTCTAGAAACTGTGATGGAGACGGATCTCAGCTACATTGTACAGAAGGTAATACCTGTGTCATTTATTCGCTTACATTTATCTAGTCCATTTTGTACTGATGTGATAATAAAAGAGACATCACAAACGAACAATATAGCATTTCAATTATGATACATGGAAAACCATGCTAATCTCATTATTACCCGCTGTCTGTCTCTCTCTGTGTGTTTAGGGCTACTCTGCTTTTAATGACACTTCCAGGATAGTGAGAGAACAGACGCAAGACATCGAGGCCAGTGAGTAACACTTCTTCATTCGTTCACTTATCTATAAGCACTCACTTAATCTTGTTTATATCTGTTAGTAATATAAATAGATCCTAGAGAGCAGATATTTAGGAGTTGAAATAAAATTGAAATCACATTTTTGTTACTGATTTACATTTATTTTAAATCTTATGTACTGTATATCGTAATTCTAAACATGTTTTCATTAAAGAAATTTTTACAAATACTTTCTAGCATTTTCACCCTTTTATTAAAGGGGTCATATTATGAAAAACTCACTTTTTCAGCGCTTGTGCACTTACATTGGGGTATACGGAGTGCTTACCAACCCACAAGCGCTAAAATAAGACAATCCAGTCAGTTTCTTTTTGGGCTGCCGATTTCAGAAAACATGTGCTTCAACAAGCTGTTCAGATTTGGCTCCCCTTGTTATGTCACATGGGGAGCTTATTAGACTTCTACCACTCCACATCTAAGTATCTCCATACATGGCTTGAGTAGCAGGGGAAAGTTGATTAATATTCGTGAGGAAAGTGCTACCTGATTGGCTGACGGGGGGGTGGGGGGGCGGAGTGAGCAGTGACTCATTATCATTTAAAGGAACAGACACTCAAAGCAGCCGGTTCTGAACAGGGCTGTTCAAACAGGATGAGAAAGAAGCTGTGGTGCTTTTAACCTTGTGGTATTTTGACCAAAGCATGTCGTAGAGATTTGATTGAGACTCCAATAACAAGAAAAGGTATACAATATGTCTCCTTTAGAACCTTAAATTGGTCATCTCAACTCGATCAGAACATAAGAGTTCATTTTAACTATAATAAAGCACGAGTCATTTGTGTTATAGTGTTCAGGTGCTCGTGCAGGTGAGTTTAATCAGCTGAATTAGGCTTGAATCTAGTCAGTAAGCTTGAGAATGAAAGACATGCTAGCTGTCTGAAAGATGATGTACATACTAAACGCAATACTGTTCTTTTCTTCTGTTTCTGTATTCCTGTTTTGAACTTCAGCACTGCCCAGTAAGTTTCCCTCATGCTCTCATGAAAGCACTTTCCTTTTTACTGTTTTAAGGCACTCTTAGTACCTTTAGGTATAATTTATCCAAATGTCTGACAGATTTTAAATGGATTTCCAAAGCCAAAGGTATTTCCATTAACTATTGTTCAATTTAAGAAAGTACAAATATAAAGCTGTGTTTATGTTTATTATTGAGGGTTCTTTTATTATTATTATTATTATTATTATTAACACAATGCTGTTGAATGTTCGATTGTTCAAAGTTGTTTTTTTTTTATTTTTTATTTTTTATATCAACACAGTTCAGACAGTAGTGCTGGCTCCTGCAAGGTTTATTCTAATACATTATCGTTACTATAGTAACAACCTACAAAGGGACATGTATGAAAGCTGGTGAGGGAACAACTGTTTATAGCTTTAGTTTATAATAATAATGAAAGTGATAACAGGAACTCAGGAACACAACAGGATTCTCCACAACATTACACATAACTATAACCGTTGGCTAGACTGCTGTGGTATAAGAGGAATAAAAAACGTTGGGATCCACTGTTATTGGAAAGCAATCAATTTCAGGGTTCCTTACGTTTTATAATTACGTAGCTCAGCTAACTCACGTCTCCTCATATATGAATTTTAGTACTTCTTTAGTACAAACCTACATTTCTGTTTTTCTTTCTGTGCTTAAGAAGTGAAGGCTTTGCTGGATAAGTCAGGAGCAGAGATTATTGCTTTCACCAATATGTTCCCAGTGGAACCAGCAATGGAGAACTTCACTCAGTTCCTGACAGATGCAGAGAAGAAGATAGAATCTTTCTACCCACAGATTGACCAGTTTGACTTTTACAGGTAACGGGACACCAACATTTCATTTAATTATCGATTATAATATTAGTATCAAAAGTCAATACCAAGTCAATAATTCAAACGACTTAATTAGGGTTACTCTCTCTCATTAGGTGGATAGGGTGTGTGGTTCTGTGCTGCATGGTTGTGCTCATCCTGGCTTTTAACCTTCTGGGTTTGATGTGTGGAATGTGTGGCCATGATAAGAACGCCACACCTACAACACGCGGCTGCCTCTCAAACACAGGCGGTACTCTCCTCATGGCGTAAGTTAGATTAAACAGGTATGAGTTGACTCTAAAAGATAGCACAAGTTCACACATCAATAATTCAACAAAATGAATAGCCAGCTAGTTATTTAATAAAGACATTTAATAACTAACTATTTTTGCCACATACTTTGTTCAATATTATGGCAATAATTTTGGGCAGCCAAGAATAATTTCTGAAATTCATTCAAAAATCATATCATAGTTCTCAGTTTTGGGTGTCCACCATTTTGTAGTCGTATACAGTAAATAATGCTCATGTCATCTCCAATGTAAGAAATAGTAAGTTACCATTTTAAAAATAGTTAATATTGCACAAGGGCAAGACTGTCTGTAAATTAAAATGCCAATATGAACAACTATTATTGTTCAGCAACTAACGAATAAATTAAAAAAAATGATTACAACAATAAATAGCATTATGCCACAAAGATGGAAGACTGTTTTCTCATTAATCATTTAATCATACTTACAGCTACAGAATGCAAGATTTGTCTAGTGTGCAGGCACCGAGGTATATTTATAACTACTAAGATATGGATGGTTTTCCAAATTTAATGCAATGTTAGCTTATAAACTAGCCAGTCAGTCCAATTATGTAAAAGTAACGTTTATTTTATTTGTTTGTGTGTGATTAAACACATAAAATCTGTGGTTTCATATGCTCAAGGTGGGTTTTATCTGTGAACTCTTGCCACTAGGTGTCAGCAATTCCCTAAATAGTTCCCTTTTAACATTTGGAGATCTTGAGGAGCAGAAAACTATAGCAAATAGTTTGCTTAAGGCAAAACCCATATACTACTACTACTACTATAGTAACTACATCTGAAAATATTAACTTTAAGACAAGGCCATGTAAGTAATTTTGAAATTTGTTAGGCTGCCAAAGAAGCAAGCCTGTCTGGCTTGGAAGAAGGAAATTGTAGGTTATTCTCTCTGACCCTGAGCTACACGTCGTAGCTAGCGGGTTTGGGCAGTGATGTGTGCTGTTCAGGAAACTCCTTATTCATGAGAAGGGTCGGTTAAACTGACCTGAGGTCTACCTGATTGCAGCAGTGTGTGGCACCCTTAACCTCTATTACAGATCCAGATAGCGGTTTTGTTTCTTGCTAAAGGTTTCATCGTAATGCACTGCCCCATTCTCAGCTCTGGAAGGTATTGGTCAGAATTGTTATAAGTTCCCATGGCTACCTGTCTTTTATGGACCAGCTTCTCTGGAACACCTGGAACACCACATGATCTCTTAAGCATTTGACAGAGGTAATGGTGTTTCTAGCCTGTGTGTTATTAGGCTTTGTGCTGGGCTGGTGTCTGACTGATGAGGGAGTGTTTCTCCAGAGCAAGCTGCCATTCCATGGATTATTACCATGTACAGAGGCTGTTGGCAGTTCTTACAGCTCACTCTGCTTTGCCACTGGGCTTCAAGTGTTTGGAGGATGTTCAAAGCACCAGCTTTGGACATATTTCTGAAGTCAAAATGTGGAGAAAAGTCCGTAATAACCTAATCAGGCTGACCATAACTAACAAAATAAGCTCAGCTTCCTCTCTATAGTGCTAGATGGAGATAATGAGCTTAACATTGTGGTCCCAGGTGGCCTCCTTTGAATATCCCAAGCTAATGACCAGTATTTCATGGTCAGTTAGCTCCACACAACTCAGTACATTCAGCATTTCATGGTTCGTCTGACAGACCTCTGGTGACACTGAGACCTGAAATGACACTGGCAGCCATAGGGGGTCCAAAATGTTCTTGGAAAGCTGCTTTCCTTGTTGAGTTTGAACTGCAAGAATGCAACATGAGCATCCAAGTGAGAAAATCCAGCCTTTTGGGAGCTTACAAAGTACATCCATGATGTAATGAGGCCTTGTAAGTACTTTATTCAAGATCAGTACAGACCTTTATCTTTATCTTCCTTTCTAGAAGATCTGTGTGTGCTCCTGCCCTGGTAGAACAAATGTGACCTTTCCCTAATGAACTCAACAATGCCTCATCCTTAAAATACCTGTATAATGTGAAAAAAAACTACAGTGAAAACCATTCACTGCCGATTACCTTTCTTAATGTTGCAACTTGCACTTTAGCAGACTTATCATTCAGTCTACAGGCCAGAGCGTGATACACTTTAATTCCAATTTAAGCATGTCTCAAATGCTAGCTCTGTCTCCAGATAATTTCATTTCAGCTGAGGGTGCTATCGTATTAGCAGCTATGTTAGCAGTCAATACTAGAGAAAAAAAGCTAGGCTGGAAAGTAATCGCCTCAGTAAAGTTAAGAATGTATTTAGTTTCCGCGCTTATGCGTATATTAAGAACCACACAAACCCCGGTGCTTTTATATGTTTAGAGTCAAAGCTGTGAACTGCTGCCTGAAACTAGCTCTCTGTTCAATCATGTGATTAGCTAGCTAGAAAGGTTAATGCTAGACATACTTCAGTCTAGCTAAATGTAGACTTGTAATATTAGTAGGTCTAAGAATATGGTAGCTAATTAATGAGCTATACAAAATTCAACATTCACAGCGGAGATTAATTAGTCATGTCCGTTGTAACGTTTGTGTTTTTCTCTTTGAAAATTCAGCGGCGTCGGCTTTAGCTTCATCTTTTCATGGGTGCTGATGGGAGTCGTGGTCAGCACATTTATTACCGGAGGGAATGTCGAGAAGCTCGTGTGTGAGCCACTGGCCAACAGACAACTGTTTAAGGTACAAAAAAAAAAAAGTGGAGTTGGTTTTGGCAGGGGTAGGAGTCAGGATTGAACACACACACACACACTTCCCTGAAGTTATGTAATTTTGAAGGCTGTGTGTGGGTGTATGAGAGAGAGAGAGAGAGAGAGAGAGAGAGAACTTTTTCATGTTACCTTGGTAAACATTGGGAAGAAAATGTACTGATCTGAGGGAGACCGTGTACAGGTCTACATCTGGGTCCCAATTGAACGACAAAATTGTTAAGCCCCAACTGACTTTCTCAAAAGCTGTTTGACTGATTTCACAATTTCGAAATGTCATATTTTCGTGTTTATGTATATTATAACAGGACATAAATAGTACGTAAGTAATGTTTTTTTTTTTTCTGTGTAGATTATAGACACACCATACATGGTCCAGCCTAGGGAAAAGAACTTCCTCCCTGGAATGCTGTTTCGCAACCCCAACACTGATCTTACCATTGGCAGCCTGTACAGGTGTGTGTATGTGGGTGAGAAAGAGAGAGAGAGAGAGCGTCTGTCCATACATTTTGTGTCTGTCTATAAAAATGTTAATAAATGTTAACAGTGCTTGATCAGTCACAATCATTCTGACATTAGTGTTTTTTTTTATAGTTATGATATTTGAAAAGGAAAAATTTGATTATGGATATGTTTTGATTTCTCAGTGATTGTTATGAAAATTATGGCATATATTCTGCACTACAACTGGAGAGCCAGTTCCACTTCATCCAGTTCATCAACAGAACCATGGTAAGAGTCGCCTTTTCCATTTAGAATAAGCAAGTCATCGTTCATCTTAAGGTTTTCCGGTGATTTTTCGTTCACGTAGAATTTAACAAGATGTACATCACTGAATGCACCGTATCCATGCTTTGCAGAATAACCACGAACTGGCCGAGATATTTGAGGGGGTAAATGTAGACTTGGAAGGAATAATCCTGCTGGAGGAAGAAGGAAAAGACAGTCTCATCAATTTTGCTAATTCGGGCCTTGGAGAAATCAACTACGAGGAGTACCTCTCAGAGGTAACACGCATTCATGCAACACACAAACTGCGCATTTACGTATATATCAAATATGAATATGATGATATACTAGTATGCCAGTATATAGTATACAATTGATAATGATAAACCTGAAATTGCACTTTAATACATCTGCCGTGAAACCAATTCATTGTCATAACCATGCAGTAGTCAAAAAGAGTAAACAAAACAACATTAATAATCAGGAACATACAAAGGCTCAGAACTATAACAGGCACAATATTTTGCAACCACAATATCTTGCAATGAGTGAATGATGTTGGTGTGTTTATATAACGCTGAGTAAGGAAGGGAAACTTTGGTTTGTCAGAGGTGCTGGAGAGATGTCCCCATTCCCTCTAAATAACTGAATCACGTCTCTGTCGAGGCCTGCCATCGATCTGGAAGCAGGTCTGTCCAGATGTTGATGATGGAAATCTGTAACGAGAGACAGGTCTAGAATCACACCTGCACTGACTCAGGAGATAAACTGCGTTCTGCTGCCAGAGACAATGTCCTGTGTGATCCTGTAATATCCAGAGACTTCCTGGAACATAATGGCCCTCTGTATACTGGATCCAGTTCATAAGCTGCCTTCTTGTGGACTGAGGCATGTAGGTTTTCTCTAGAGGACACTCTGGAGATGTGGGTTTCCTTCTCCATTACAGAGAAGCTACAATGTATGTGTGTATAAGGACGGTCTGTTTCTTTAATATATTTTGGACAGAGTGTCTGTCTTTGTCATGATTTCACATGGACATTAAGGGATGTTCTGCTCCCTGCCACCAATGCAGCCAATGCCTCGATTCTTCCAAGGCTGCTTTTATTGCCAGGAGCTCTTTATTCCCAACTGTGGAATTAAATTAAAGTCAAATGGGTACATTTTTTTTAGTGGACTTCCCCAATCGTACTGTCTGAGACATCCATCTCTCTATAAACTCTAGGAATAATAAGTACAGGTCGGAATATCTAAAGTCTTAAAGTATCTTAGCGTATAAGGCTGAGATGCCACTGACCTAAAGTACTAAATGAAGCTCAGATAGATATAGGAGAATCCTGTAAACCTTTGTAGAAATTTACGGCCATGAAGTAACTTTGACAGCAATGATCAAGCCAGAGGACATAGCTACAAAATCATAAAGACCTGATACTGTGATGAATGCCATCTTGTTTCTTTTTAAATTAGCCAAGTTGTGAATATGTGGGAAAGTAGAGACTGCGTTTAACACAACACAGTGCTTTTGTCAGTGAATACAATAGATTAGATAGATGAGTATCTCTTTAATTCTTGTAAATGTGTTGGTAACCCTGACACCCTGACCACCCACAATGATTCCTGTTTAGATATTTTTTTTTGCTCTGTGTGGGTGTGCGTGTGTATTTGGTTTGGCAGGTCAATAAAGGAGTAACTGTTGCAGATCTTCTCTCCTTTGCCAATGAACTGGAGGACGAGGCAGACCATCTGGTGAGCAAAACAACATTACCAAAAAGCGCTCTGTCTATAAAGTGGGAACATAGAAACGTGTAGAAATGACAATAATGAACCTTAAGTCTGCACTTTTCTAACCTGTCCATTAATGGATTAGGACCACCAATAAACAGTCCATTTACCGGTCACTTTATTACACACACCTACCACACTAATGTATATTTCAGTTGTACAGTTAGATAGACTACAACTCCTTACTTTCCACCTTTGTGTTAGTTGCGTTCTGGCTCTTCATCACTGTCAGTTTAGATTTTATGGGTTGATGGACTGTTTCCCAACCCAATGACACTGAGGTGTTTAAAAATTCCAGCAAAATTTCTGTACGTGATATGCATATTTTTTTTTCTCCTTTTAAAAAGCATCGTAACTACTGGCGCTAGCGATATAACGTCAGCGCGGCACACAGTCGCTAATCACAGATAATGTCTGATGTCCTGCTCGTGTTCCTTCTAGGATGATGGCCGATTTGAGAAACATCCCAAAAGAATAGACTCCATTACTTAATTTACAGTCTGTATTTCTGTTGTGTACATGCATTAGTATTGACTACTAGTCAAAAAAGGTATACAAATGGTTCACATTCGTTTGGACTCCCTGTGCTGTGAGTGCTAACGTGTCTAGAGAATTAAGTCTAACTGCTGTGCTACACTACACATGACACAGGCTTCACTAGCACGCCGTAGATTGGATTGTAAGGCATGTTCTACGCCACACGTGCGTTTGTGATACACATTTAATTTAGAATTAGTCTTTATTTGCTTTGTGTATGATGCATTTAAACAGAAGCAGACTGTGTGCGTTTATGACAAGTTAGCATATAGCATTTAACCTCTGGAAAATTTTTAGACTTATGGTGGTCTCCGTCTGAGCCAGACAAAAGCCCCATTCATAAGGGTGCCCTATACACATGCGCACACACACACACACACACACACACACACACACACACACACACACAAACAAGTTAGGAATGGGGTCTGAATGAGGGATTTTTAAAACAGATTCCAAACCTAATATTAATGTACATGTATGTATGGATTTATCTACATTTGTCTCCATGATGATAGGAAAATGATGTTTTTTTTACTGAAAAAGTTAGTTTTAAAAGATCGTAAGGTGTGTGTGTGTGTTTTATGAAATCTGTTATTTGTGTAGCCGGTTCTTTACACAGTTATTCCTACGTTCATGTCTTTCATAAGTGAGTTATTTGTACCAAGGTGAAATCTACTATGACTATAATTTCTTCCTTCTTACACCTTTTCAGCCACGTGGTGCTCTCGGAAATGCACTAAAAGGCCACGCTAGCAGCATCAGACAGATCCATAAAGAGCAAGTAGTACCCATGGAGCAAGCCATGGTAATCCCCTACACTCACTTTGTCCAAAAAACTCAATAACATATAATCATGCATCATTCATTCCATCATTGTGACCGATTCCTCTTTTTAACTTTGCTCCACCCCTTTTTATATACAACTAAAGAAATTTGTCAGAGCCAGGGTAAGATACGTGTTCAGGAATTGCGATTGATATGATATGTGAAGTTGTGCGTATTGTTTTTGTGTTTGGTTTTCTTGTGATGTACAGGATAGAATGTATGTGTATAATATAGAGGACAATAATCCTCATGTTCTGTTCGGTATCTTTTCTCATTTACTGCAGCATGGCTTTAACCTTTGTTTTTTAATAGAAACATAATCCAGAATTAAAGCCAATATGAGGCCAATGCTCAGAAACGGGGTCAATAGCATAAACCAAAGGGCCAAAGGGTAATCCAATAAATAAAGCAAAGGTCTATTAAACAACACGTGAGTTGCTTAAATATTTTAAAACTAGAAAGTACCATGAAGTCGTACCAGAAGTTGTAGTAGTACAACATTGACCATGACTTCTGCTGGTGAGGAAGGATTTGTCCTGTTATGTAGAAACTGGAATATAAACTACAGGTGTTAATGCTCAGGCATGATGGAGAACTGGCCATGCACTGCCAAGGGGGATGTAAAGGCTGCTCAGGATAGTGTTGGTGGAATCTTGCCGCCAGGACGAGGTGCAGAACTTCCTTGTCAAGGATCCATGAGCACTCCTCCAGACCACAACCCTCAGAGTCCACCAGATAGTGCAGATATCCCCCTTTTAGATGGGAGTTCAGGAGTGCTGTCAGAACATAAGATGGAGGTCCCATGACCATGAGAGCAGACATCGTTTTGGGGGCAGGGGTCCGGGAATTACAGTCCTGAGGAAAGTGACATGGAAAGATGGTGACATTTGGAACTGTGATGGTTACTGGAGATAATACATCACCCTGTCGATGTGATGGAGCTTGAGTGGTCTCATGTAGCATGAAGATAGTTTCATGGAATCAAGCCCAAGTTGCACTTCTCTGGTTGACGGGCAAGCTATTACTCCCAACCTGTATTGTTGTTCCTTGTTGTGATGGCGATCAGACTGGGTCTTCTGTCACCTGAGAGCCCTCGGTCATTGTGCATGAACTGATTCTCATGCCTTCCCACTGCACAGGAACCACTAATTGACTGCTGGAGCTTTTTCATGGGCCAGCTTCCACAGAAACAGATGTGGTTGGTAATCCAGGTTGCTCTGGATCAAAGGCTTGATGTCCGACAATGAGTGAATGAGAGCTTGGGTCATTAACTATCTGCCTGTGATTAGATGAAGGTTGTCTGGTCTGATTGAGAGGGTAATCAGCTAGTTTAGGGATCGGGTGTGGCCTCTGCATATCCCGCAAAATTGTCAGTGTGTGGATTGTGGGTGATCGAACATGGAATAAAGTGCTGAACTGTTCATATTAACATGTTTCGTCTACCCAAAATGGCCCCTCTTATTGATGAGCTGGGAAACAAACAGCAGTTGTTAACTCTCAGACGGAGTACTGGGTGCTGAGGGCGGGGCGGTCTGAAATCATACTGACACACGGACACACTTCGGTTTTTTTTACAGAGCCCTGCTTGTTTGAATATCAATTTCAGCATTGTTCCTCTTTTAGAGAAATAACATAAAATAGGGCTTTTCGAGCTGAACAGAACATAAGGGTTGACGTGTGCAACGTGTGTGATGTGAGTTTTATCTGTGGGAGTCTTGTATGCATGTGTGTTGTCTATTCAGGCAATGCTGTACTTCTCTTCCAGAGCTCATTAAGTCAAAGTGTCAGGTTACTACAGACCACAGTGGGAGAACTTCCTGTAAGTCCACAGCTCAAAGGTTATATTTTTCAGGTGTGCCTGGCTTTTTTTTTTTGTACACACACATACACCGTTCATTTATTAATTACCTCTCTTTCAGACTAAAGTGACTAACGTGCTGAATGCCATAGATGCAGCTGAGTATCTAATTGCCAACAATGCTTCCCATGTGGTCAAAAAGGTATCAGTGCTATGGCGACGACTCCATTTATACAGACACGATACATAAAAATAGAAGTAGTCCTATAGCAGACACTGCTTTGTAGAGTTGGCAGATATACACAGATTTTAATTTCTTTAGTATTTGAATGCATTCCAATATGAATGAGCATAAGCAGACTATGAATACAGAGAAGTTTCCCAGCATAAATACTGATGAATCACTGGGACTCAAGTCGCCGGCTTAAGTCTCCGAGTACAAATATAATCCCATGTTCACTAAATAGTGTATAACAAGGTATTCTAGCGCCTACTTTGTGTACTAGAGCACATTGTAGGAATTAACCGCTAGGAAAAAAAATCACAATATCTCATGACATGAGAATATTCATATTATATATTTATATTAAAATATAGATATATATTTCCAATCACTATAACAGGAGACAGGGAAATACACAAAGAAGCTGATGGGATACCTCAAACAATATGTTGACTGGGTTCAGCTGTCGGTGAGTGTGTGTGCGCGTGCGTATGTGTGTGTGTACCTGGTTGTTCATGTGCTCTTTACTATAAACCTTGTGTAACACTGACTGCTAATGCTGTACTGTATGTTTTCCTGTAGTTAATGATGGCGGTAGCTCAATGCAAACCCATCAGTAACATCATTGACTCATTGGAGATTGTTGGCTGCAGTTTCGTAGTGGACTCGGTGGTAAGACATGCAACAACGCTTCCCCTGTGCGATACACTGCACATGCACAGATGTGTATAACGTACATGCTAATGAGGGTAGAACACACCGAGCACACACCACGGAACAAGATTCTTACTGTTCACACTTGAAGCCTCTGAGTGCTGTAAAACGCAAGAGTGGTGTTTTTCGAGAGGTGTGTGTGTGTGTGTGTGAGAGAGAGAGAGAGTGAGAGAGAGTGGAAAAGATTGAAGGAGAGAGCAATTCATAGAAGAAGAGAACTTTAGGGTATATAAAATATTCTCCAAAAACGTATAACAGATATGTTTAAAAGATTAATCTGCCAATACAAATCTAAACACAAGCATATTTGTAATCATTTCCACGGACGTATAACTAATAAATCACTGAATGAAGGAGCAAAACAAGCAATAGGTATGACTGCGGAGTGGAATGCAGGAGTGCAACTCCGCAACAGTCGCGAGTGTGCTGTGGGCTGGTATTAAGTCTTTAGTGAACCTGAAGCAGTTGATACAGCTGAATGCCTAATCCAACTCATGGTATAGTCACCCAGATGAGTGACTGAGATAACCCACAATTTTTTCACTTGTTAAAGAGCACTAAAGAGCTCTGACATACACTGAGAAGCAGATTCATATTCTCAAAATAGTACATCAGGACCTGGAGTAAGTCTTTTCATCCTCAGATGCTTAGAAATAACTGGATTTTCCTCCTTAATAGGAAGAACTAGTAGATCTCGGCCACAATAAAATGCACTATTTATGAGCCTGTTAATATCTGACGCGGTATGTCATCAGGATGTTATGAACTCTCGTTACGATTTGCAATGAAAGGAAGTAGGACAGAAGGTGACGGTGGATCAGTGACTGAGTGGACGACCTCAGGTTGCCAAGAATATAGGTTGATAGGTTGGTCGTAGTATAGCAGGGACCTTTTAAAGGTTATATACATGAGGTATCAGTCATGAATAGATATTGGTACTAGGCAAGGAATCGAGTAAACAGTAATACTGTGCATAGTTCTGAAGGAAACCCCTTTCTTCTATATTATCGCGTTTGTGGATGGTATTAAATGACACAACTAACGAAAAAACACAACTAACGATGCACTGATTTTATGTCAGGCTCGATATTGTATTGAAAATGAACATGTGCAGTGTTTAATGTACAATGTTTTTGGTAAAAATGTGTAAAGCTTGTGGTGTGAAATGTGTGTGTGTGTGTGTGTGTGTGTGCATTTCAGAACACGTTCTGGTTCGGTCTGGGTGGCTGCTGTTTGTTCCTTATCCCCAGTATTATCATGTCTGTCAAACTTGCCAAATTCTATCGCAGAATGGACACAGAGGATGTATTCGACGAGTAAGTGCGCACACACACGCACACACACACACACACACACACACACACACACACATAGCTATTCAAGCTATTCATATTCAAAAATGGCTAATAAATCCTTTTTCCCTCTTTGTCCTTTTTTCTGTTTATTTTCCTATGTTGATTACTTCCAGCTTTCAAGTAACTTGGCACTTCAGTTTTTATAACTGTCTGTCATCATTTCATCACCTTCTTTAAACAAATCTGTATTTATTCCAGTATATTTTTAACAATCCATGATTTTTCCAGTGTTTTTACTTCTTTTCCATCTTCCTTATTTGTTCTCCTTACTTCTAAAATGGGGGTAATGTTGCTGCCTGACAGCTCCAGGCTACAGCCGCATTAATACGTTTTAGTTTTAAAACGTCTTTTTTTTTTTTTTTAAACGACCTCAGTCCAGACGAGAGCTTTAGCCTCATATCGATCTCCGTTCATACTAAAATGCTTGAAAATGCACAGCACATGACCATTCACGTACACTGGGCATGCGCGTGCTAGTATAAACAGGAAGCAGATGGTCTACTCTGCAATTGGTTGCTTAATTGCAGGTCAGTCGTATAATAGCTTGCCTCCTGCGCATGTTGGCTGTCGGAGCATTATAAAATGCAGAATTTAACTGCACAACAGCTGCTAGCATAGACAACAAGGTGAACAACACTTTTGATTCATTATCCATGCTGCATTCACCACTGGCAGTCGAGACTGATGGCGTTTGTTTTCTACTGGAAAAGGATCACGTGATGCACGAAGCTTGAAGAATCATGGAAGGAAAAGCCGTGACTGATGAGCCAAACAGGAGGTGGATGTGGGTGTTTGCACCATCGTTTACAAAAGGCTACGTTTCTGGCTGTCCACACTAAAGTGCAACTCCTGAGGTTTCATACTAGAAAGGGGCCTGCAGTTTTTCCAAAAATTTCCATTTTATGGGCTCGAAGACTCCAAAGTAGTATGGACACCATCCATAAAGTGATGCGCTTTAAACCTAAAATGTATTAGTGTGGTCGTAACACCAGGGTCACCAGTTTGGTACTGAGATCAGGTGTGAAATGTTGCATGTTTGTGTGGGTATCCACTGGGTTCTCTGGTTTCCTCCCACCTCCCAAAAACATGCCAGTAAGTCGATTGGCTACACTAGCATAGGTGTGAATGAGTGTGCATGGGGCTTGTGAAGGAATGGCATTCCACTCAGGGTGTATTCCCACCTTGTGCACAGTGCACTCTCTTTCCCCCGTAATCCTGACTAAGATAAAGTGCTAATTAATTAATATTTTTTTTGTCGCTGGATATTAATCTCTGAAAAAGGCAATACAACCATAACTTATATCAGACCAATTTCATCATATTACTTTGTCTTTTGTACCTTTCATTTTTTTTTTTTTTACTTCTGTACCCACCCTTTTATTTCAGTAAGGACGTGAATATCATTGGTTATCTTAGTGATCACATATTTGGCATAAATTACCCCATGATGGTCAGGTACAGTAAATCCATCCTTTCAATCTGCATGCCATTAGAAAGTCTTCAAATACCAATGATAGGAAGTAAGCGATTCTATAATCAGCTAGTGAATGGCAAATTTAATGCTTCAGTATACAGTACCAGTCAAAAGTTTGGGCATAGCTGCTTAGTTCATAATAATAAAGATAGCACTATATGGAACGGACCAAAACAAGCAGTCTTATATTTTAATATATTTCTTCAAAGTAATCTTAATAAATATTATCAGCCTTATAATTATACCCAGTATTTTTGCCAAAATTCAGACTTGTATAATTTCCTGATGGTGTTTGCTTATTTACAATATTAAATCAATATCAAACATAACTAAAATAATTTTTTAGCATCGTTGTAGTTTACATGAAGTGGTTCTCAGCTGATACGGGGTTTGGCAGTGAATCTTGGGTATTGGAGTTTGTTTAATTGGTTTTCAGAGCAGACTGCTGATGTACCATTAATTGAAAATGCTCCAAACTCTTGACTGATACTGCAAGTTGCTTAGTTTTATTACATTTCATTAACCTATCATTTAATGAACAGCAATTGCTTTTTTTTTTGCATGTGCTACAGATGATCTCATCTTTATTCCATACTTAACGACTGACTTATCTCATATATAACTCATATATAAAATAAGGAATAACCATATTTCATGCAAATTAGTTGGTTGTTTGGATTTTATATGAATACCTTGGGTTTTGTGATTTATTTTTCAGCATGCTTGGCGTGAAAGTATCGCAGTTCGTGTCGTTCAGCTACATATATGTTTCATAAAATGGAGTTGTACTTACTCAGATCCTCTCATGGCTGAAAGGACTATGAATAGTTCTCAAGATGTAGGGAAACCAATTATTGAGCACTCAGTATGTAAACACCTAATCAATTAACAAAAATACCAAAACGGTTAGAAGCATTTGAATTCTTGCCATTGGATTTGCTTGTTAAATGATTGTGCTGACAAACGGCTAGCTTGCTTACTCAAAAAAGTCAGACATTAGTTCAGATTACCGAGTGATGCTGACAGCACTGGTGTTCTACAGCTCAGCTCACTACATGGATAGCATCTTCTCATAGCCTCAAGCAGTAACTGTTCTCAGAGGGCAGTAACATTTGTATGTGTTTCAGTAAACAGTGGTGGAAGCTAAACGCTCAGAATTTCAGGAAAACCGATAGAAGAGGCTTCGTGCAAACGATGACACTGTGAGCCTACACTGTAAGAGCACTCTAATGACTTGTCAAAATGGATTTTGTGTGTTTTGGTATTTGGAAATCTTAAAATGGCTACATTCAGATCGAATCTAAAACTCCAATAGGCTTCCTATATGCTCTGTCTTAGCTAATGATTCTTAATAACCTTTCTTTTGGCTCTGTTTCACCTAACACATTCAAAGAAATGAAACATGCAGCCCAGTTCAAAGCACAAAGAAGTACAGCAGCTTTTGGTGCGGTGGTCAGCACGGTCGCCTCACAGCAAGAAGGTCCTGGGTTCGATCCCCGGGTCACCCAGGGTGCCTTTCTGCGTGGAGTTTGCATGTT
>JAQQZR010000013.1:3266702-3295973 GCA_030068235.1 Notoglanidium macrostoma | reverse complement strand
TGGACTGGCGACCTGCCCAGGGTGTACCCCGCCTCTCGCACGAAGATGCTGGGATTGGCTCCAGCTTCCCCGCGACCAAAATGGATAAAGCGGTGTAGATAATGTATGGATGGATGGATGATCTCTAAACTATCCAGAAAATATCACCAATGATATTTCCTCAACATCTCTGAGTAAGAGCAAGCTAGTGATTGAGGGTTTATTTACTAGTTACTAGTTGAAACAAAGAGAATAAGGGTTAATAACACAAAGCAAGGTAAATTGAGATCAAGGCAAAACAATACTAAATAAGGGTAAGGTTGTATGCACTTGTCAGGTCTCCTGGTACTGTATAATATCCTTGGTACACAATACAGGGTTAGGCTCCTCTAACCTTTTTCTCTACAAAAAGAATCCTGCAAATGCAGAAGAACTCAATGTTTGCTTGAAGGCCTCATTGACATCCTCCATAGCTGCCATTTCTTTGCTGGAAATAAGGGGCATTTAGATCTGTGGGTTATGGCGTAATCCCAACAGCGATTGTAACAGTCATTCTGTGGTGCGCACTTGCTGAAGACCTCAAACATGTCTGAGGACTCTGAGGCAGGGCTCTTACTGATAAAAGATCCACACTGATGTTCCTTGCACTTGATGGAGCAGGATACCTCTGATCCATATGCCTGATCCAGAAAACCTGAGGTTGTGTTTTTCTTTCGTACTCATAGTAATATAAAAAATAAAAAAAAAATTCTGTGGTTAATTAATTGGTGACATAGATGGACAAGGTCTCATAATGTGCAATTGGTATTTGTGGTATCGGTGTTTTGCTCCTTTCCAAGTATGGAGGATGTTTGTCCACCGCATGTATATAAGAAGCCAGCAAGGTTGCATTGGAATGACTTGAACCAGATGCTGATCTGTTGCATTTGGGACAGCGCATGCAAGGGCTTAACTCTAGACATCTGATATATACTAGATATATGGCCCAAACCCCCACAGTAAACCTAGGCATAACCTTGACTTGACTTCTCGCAACCCTGTGGAGTAAAGTGGGCCCTGCCTAGCCTCATGGGCTCAGGTCTAACAGTTGGAGAGATTCTGGATGATCAAGGTGATTGATGATGATGATGGTAGTTATGATGATAGCCGGTTATCCAGACAGGGAGAAAGAGAAAGAGAAAGAGAGTCATCCTGAGAGGCAAGTTTGGAATTCTGAAATGGTTTCTGGAAGATTTAGTGATGGGATTAACCAGGCAAACAGACTGATGGAGCTTGATGCAGTCACTAGTGACATCTAGAAACATGAGAATAAACACACCCTGGCAAGGCAGTATAGGGAAGGAAAGGCAAAACTAGACAGAACAAGAAAGGAATCGCATGGCATGTGCAATGCTTCATGAATATAGTCTCTGTTTTTGGACTGTATTAACAGTTCATAAGTGCATATGCTATGAGGATGTAGGTGTTAATAATTAGGGGAGGCAAAGCATGTTTCTGTGAACAGATGTGTGACATTCCATCACATCATCCTTGTAGTTCTTGCTTGTTCCCTTTTTTTTTCCTACTACAAGAACTATTTCTGCTTGTGCCGTTATTAACATTTATTGATCTCCGTTCACCATCGCTAAGACACAAGCCCTCTATGCTTTTCATTGCGATTTTTCATTTACTGTGACTTCCTTTTACTACTTGTTTTTCTGCATGTTCAATTATGGCCAAACATCACTCATGTTTCAGATCAAATCTTTAGACATGTCATGTGTTAAATTTCTTGCTTGATGTAATTGACTGTACTTCACATACACTCACTGTCCACTTTATTAGGACCATATTTACACTTGCGCATTCATGCAGTTATGCAGATAGCCAATCATGAGCAGCCTTTTTTGTACCAGATGGGCTGGTTGAGTATTTCAGAAACCGCTGATCTCCTGGAATTTTCACAAAAAGTCTCTGGAGTTTTGCGAAAAGCAAAAAA
The DNA here is from genome assembly GCA_030068235.1 of Notoglanidium macrostoma. Taxonomy (NCBI): domain Eukaryota; kingdom Metazoa; phylum Chordata; class Actinopteri; order Siluriformes; family Auchenoglanididae; genus Notoglanidium; species Notoglanidium macrostoma. The sequence goes on along the minus strand of JAQQZR010000013.1, from coordinate 3,294,016 downwards.
ACGTACATCAGCCTTGAGGTGGATGAGTTACAAGAACAGAATTCCACATCAGGGTTGGCTGACTGGATAATTACGAGTATGTGTAGTGTAAAGGCGTTCCTAATAAAGTGGATACTGAGTGTGTTTGCATTGAATTAAGACCTTCAGCATTTTTCATTAAAATTTTACTCTAAAGTTCATTTTACTCTAAATTTTATTAGTTTTAGATTTGTTTCCACTGTGTGTTTGGTAATGCTGATGTCTATTTGTTTCTTTAGTGGCACAGAGAACTGGAGTTAAACAGTCCATCAGTGTAAGACGACCATGTACATACGGCAAAGTTTGACGAGTTTTTTGGTGGTGTTGTTGTTATTTTTCTCATGAATTAATATTTTCCTTTTTTTCACCAGGGAGTTACCGAGGCATAATTTCATTACAAAGGAAGAAAAAAGAAGAGGAGAGGGGGAAAGGGAAGTATAACTTGCGCAGAAGGAGACACGTAAAGGCAAATTATGTCACATTCCTAAAGCTATAAACTATATTAAAGTTTATACCTTATACTTTGACCATCTGAAGTATTGCTATTTAGATATTAATAAGTATCTATGGTGTTGAACGTTACTTTGTTTACTGTAAGAAGCTGCAGCTTTTGTAGGTCATTTCTTTCTATTTAAAACCTTTTTTTTTTCTTCTTCTTCCTCTTCTTCTCTTGGTAAAGCCTTCGTAAGGTTTAATGACTGTACTTAAAATTGTTTGTAATTTGTCAACATTGGGTTGGAAGTCGAGTTATAAACGCTACAAGGTCTTATAAATCTCCAATGATGTATTATAATGAATTTATTGATAAGTTATAAACATAAGTGACCCTGTTCATTCAGGTCCTGAAGGCAAGAAGTATAAGTTTTATCCAGTCCAATCTTTTATTTAACAAGCCTATTTCTGAGATATATTCCAGATATTATGGAGCTCAATGATCAAATCATTTAAATTAATTCTAATTTTATTGTATGAATTTTTATTGTTTTTCAAATATTTATTGTTCTATAGAATTGGGGAACACTTGTTCTTTGTCACTTATTCTTGTAAGGCAGAAAGATCTTGAGCTTTATTGGAGTTTTATGAGAAGCTTTAGGAGGTTTTATAATAACGCATTATTACCAAATTGCAAAGAATTATGAGCAAAGTTAGAATCATTTATGAACGCAAAGTTCATTGTGTTTATAAAATGTAATGTTTGTTGTAATTTTCCAAGAATGAGTTTGAGATGTTGGTCAATAACTATCAGCTTCCTAAATTGTGATATGGTTTCTGATTATTTAAACTACTATGGGCTCAATAGAAGAAGAAAAAGAAAAAACAAAGAAAAAATGATGACGGCTGTGTACTGAGTTTTAACGTTCTTTATTTGACAGAAAAGGTTTTTTTTCTTGATTCAAAGCTTAATTAGCTTTTTGGAGGATGATAAAAGAAGGTTAAATAAATATAAAAAAAAATAAACCTTATATAAGAAATGGGTTTTTATTTTTTAAAGTTTATTTTAATATAATAAACAATGAACAGAATAAATCTAGTTTTATAGAAATTAACATAAATGTTTGCATTTTGAAGTTTTTAATTGTAAGTCTTTTTTTTTTTTTTTTTTTAACCAACTAAACCCAGAACCACAGATCTTACTCATTTGAAGTGATGCCGAAAAATGTTTATTTTATAAAAGTTTTACTGGTCCTAGCATACGGCTGTCGTTACACAGTTCACCACTGTATTCAATTCCTTGAAATTTTTTTTTCTCGTCTTCATTTCCAGTGACTTATTGTATTTGCGTAATCATATTTCCTAGTTTGAAAATGTGGTGGTTTAATTTGTGAAGCAAGAAGTATTGAATTTTAAATATAGTAGTGTTTTTTTATTTGAAACTTTGAGGAAGATTTTCATTTGTGTTATACATAATTTGCATCACATCTAATGATGAGTGAAAGCTTATTTACGTAAACTGTCCCTAAGTAACTTTCATTCGTGATTTACGAAAAGTTTCAATCAAATGTTGCTTGTAAGTAAAGGCAGAAATTATTTGAGCATTCACTCTGACAAAATAGTGAATGAATGAAGTTAGGGTTGGAGTGGCAGCTTGCAAGTAAGAGCTTTATGCTAGTGGCAGGAAGGCTGGAAGGACTGTCATGTTGCTGCTTTCTCTTGACTCTAAACTGATCATATTTATCCTTGGAGTGGATTTTGCCAAATCAGTACATGTAAAATAAGTTGATTCTTGATTCATATGCTTTGCAAACAGTGAAAACAGATGATATTCTGCTTTTTTGAAAAGACAGTTTGTGACCTTTATTTACATTCAGATTTATTCATTTGGCAGAGTAATATTTTAAAAGTGAGACAGAATGCAATCCAAGTGAACAACCGAGCGTTAAAAGCTTTCTGGCAGTCCAGGGACTTAAACTCACTCAAAACTGTCTACACATGTTGCATGTGGAATTTCATGTGGAGTTTGTGTAAATGGGAAAATAAAAACTTTTTTCCTGAAAATTCCCTGGACTATGTCTTCTGCTTTGCTAATGTATCTGATACAGAGATGTACTAGATCATCTTATGTTATATCTTATATTAACCTTAATGTTTATGTTACTTTTTCACATTCATAAATTACTTAAAAAAGGAAAAAGATATACGCAAGGCTTCTCACCTAATATATCCTGTTGACGGAAAAACCAACATAGAGTGAGTTAGGAAGGTGCTCACAAAAAAAAAACTTGGATACATAGATACACTAAAAATTCGAAAAGTCTGTGGAACTGTACTGGAGCGATGAACACTAATCTTCTTTTAGTTGGTGTTTTGCTGATGGTGATGCCTTTGAGCTTCGTGTTTGGTCTACAGCATCATCTTGGCATACTTCATTTGACATACAAATGTTAAATTGTTAAGAAGTCTAAAATTAAATCACACATACACGGATATACCTTTCCAGACTGTTGTCACAGTCAGCTTTTGAGGTGGGGCAGTGAGGTCGGATGGTGGGATTCACTCAACTCAAAGACTTCATTGTAGGGAAAGTGCTTATAAACCCACCTTATATTTAAGTACCCCTGCACAGCATTTAGCTGCTCGGTCTGCTCTGTAAATGTCTGTCAAGCACATCATCCAAACCTCTATCTATCAGGAAAGCCAAATTCCAGGCTGCTCTTCTGATAGCTTGCTGCATTTGGGTCTTACTCACTCAGACTCAGAGCAGCAAAGTAAAACAGTAATCCAGGCAAAATAAATAACAGCAAAAGAAATGGCCTAAAGGAGAAGATTTGGTCCAGAGCCAAATACAAAGATCCTTGTCCAATAGCTATCTCAAAGCAGTTGAACTTCCTGAAGGTGCATATGTGCTGTAAAAACAACTGCACATTGTGGAGTTTGGGATACCAACCCAGGACAGGCATAAAACAACAACCTACAGCACTATATTACAGAAAACACATTACCCTGGTTGGAGAAATAAAACCCCAAGGTCCATGGAGCTGCAGGGAGATAGTAGCCTGCTCTTCTAAAAGCAAGGACCATTGCCTGTACCTGTTGTGTACATATACCTCATATAGTGACACATGCTGTTAAAATGGGCATAGATGTTCCCCTAGACTTTAGCAAACATGTGGAAGGTGCCTCTTCCCCCTCTTAGACCTGCACCACTGACCTCCTGTCAGGAGCTAATCCATCACACTCTTGAGTATACTCTCTTGCTATCAAAGAAACTGTAGTACTGGAGCTTTGACATCTCCTGCATCAGCAGGATTTTTCTTCTTTTAAAATATAGGATGGAGAACTTCTAGTGTTTATCATGGACCACCATAAGGTTTCATCACCTCTGCCTCTGGTGCCATCTGGTAGAGAAAGTGCATGTAGTTTTCTATTATATCAGGCTAAACTTGCGAAGCAAATACAATCTCATTTGCATCCAGGAATGGAGGTACAGGGAAGGTTTCCTGCCAAGCATTTTGTTAAATAGCCTTCTCAAAAATGTGCAGATCTTGGGTGCTTGTGGACCTAGAGGGTCCTGGTAAAGTGGTTGATTTTATGCTGTTGCCTATTCAACACAATCATTCTGGTTTGTTGATGTTGGAGTGGTGGGACACTTTAAGTCCCTGAGTGCCCTCATTCCTGTGTTACTTTCTTGTTCTCTCTTTTATTTTTCAGCTAGATCTGCCTGAGTCACTGCTTACACTGAGATCACACCCTTTCAATACATTGTGTGGACTTATCATACCTAACTCCCTGTTCTCACTGACTGTCAAGCTGTAAATGTACTTCTGCTTTCCTAGCTACTTCCAGCTGTCTGCTCCTGGCTATTGAAGGGATCCTCCATCTTCACATCTTTTGTGTGGAGGATGCAATAGATGGTTAAAGGCCACATAGAACACCAAAACTGCCAGTCAGGCCTCTGACCTATGACCTTCTCACCTGGTCTTTGACATATGCCTCCTTAAAGTCTTTGAGACTTGCCTTCAAGGCTTTTGATGGCTTCTTAGCTCACCCCCAGCCTCTAGCCACTCTCCACCTACTACTGACTTTGAAGCACTGATTACTCCCATCGCCCTGGTGAAAGCCAATGGAGAAATAGTAAATCCTGTCATTATGCTTATCTTAAGACACTGCCATGTGGTTGTAAACTCCATTGTGTTGAAGCAAAGTTGAAGGTCTTGATCATAGGCCTAGACAAGGTTTGTGAAAGGTTTGGTCACGCTGAAGAAATTGAGGAAATTTGTGATTTCTTTCTCTTGGAAGACTGAATTTGGTGCCAGGACATCTTGGTATACTCCAGATGTTCAGAGAGATTGCTGTCCCTTGAGTCCACAGCCCTATGTCTCAAAAATGGTGCAAAGGCAGATGTCTGACACCCAATGTTGTATTTCGAGATAGTATTTTGGCTTGTTCATTGTGGATACATACCACATGTTGGGAAGCCTTCACCTTATATTGTATGTGCCTGCATTCCACCACATTCCACTGCTCCAATTGATCATTCTGTCTATGTATTGGCTTGTATAATCTATCCTATATATGTTATTGTTAAATATCTAATGTCTATATATAGTTTTGATAATGTTCTAGTTATATATAAGTAGCCTAGTTAGTATTGCCTTCTTTTGTCCTTTACATTTATTGTTTCTCAAGATGTAAATTTGTTGTGATTAGTTTGTTGTGTTTTTGTATTTATTTCCCATCATCCCATTCCTGAACAGTCAGTTTACTGCTGCATTCCTCCAGTGTCGCACTTTCTTTTGTGGCCCTATCACTGCACAGTCTGGTCATTCATTTAACGCTCGCTCAAAATGCTATACTTATTTAAGTATATAAATAAATTCATGCAGCTGGTATTTTTGAATGATTATTTTGTGTATGCCCAATGTGGATGCAGAATAAACATGAGTTAGGGTGGAGGAGACTCTGTGTTCAACTCTGTGGTTTCTCCATCACATCCTGAAAGACAAGGAGTTTTCACAGGCAAACTACCTCATGTTCAATCCCACAAAACCCCTCTTTCTCAGCTTTTTGGTCATTCTGCTCCCCCACCCTTCTCTTCCATGCCCAGTGCATAGGCTGGGCATGAATCACACTTAAAAACTCAAGTACACTATTTAATGAGGTACACAAATGTTTTTATGGATATATGTTATTGGCATATAGTCAATGGTTCACCTGTGTGATTGATTAAATAATGTTGTGACCATTAACGGTTAGTGTGTGTTCATCTACACCCCACCTCTTTCAAACAAACAGTGACATGTAACTAAAGCACTTTCTTGGCACACACCGAACTAGACTGAATTAAACACTTCTACACACACTTGTAGTCCACCAGCTAGTCACAAGCAGCTCTTGCACACTGAGGTGGGGCGATGACCTAAACTCCGCAAGCTCAAAGGCCTCTTTGTTGAAAAAGTGCTTATAAACCCTGCTTACATTTCCAGCACCTTCCTCACAGAGCACGCTTTTCCTTTATACACTTCTGTTGAGCACTTTATCCATCATCTACCCATCATGAGAGCCACGCTCCAAGTTGCTCTCCTGCTAGCATGCTGCGTCTGGGCCATGAACGCTCAGGTTCAGCGTAGCAATCAAGGAAACAGCAGTCACAGCAATCCAGGTGAAATAACTGGCAGTGATGGAAAAGGAAGGACAGAGCCAATCCGCTTCAGCAACAAAGCCAAAGATGATTGTGTAATGGTCGTATCGGGCCACCGGAACTTCACAAAGCTGCGCGTTTCCTGTAAAACCAAGGGCAAGTCCTATTGGTGTGATTACCTGGGCAAGCCAAACCTGTGCCGGGCCTACAGCAACAACCCGCGCCATTATTTTACCCAGATCATGTGGGAGATGCGCAAATTACAGAATTCCTGCCAGGGTCTCCTTGCATATAAACCCCAAATGTGCCGCTCCGCAACAGAGGAAGCACAGATGGTATTCCGTGCATCCTGGCCTAAAATCCAGAAACAGCCGCAGCCTGGCAAAGCCGGCCCTTCATCCAAGCCTCCGAAGACACAACAGCCTGCAAAAGAAAACAAACCGGCTAAGAATCCTCCTCTCAAACCTAATCAGACTCAGAAACCTGCTAAAACCACCACACAGAGACCCACAGAGACACCCAAGAGCTGGGCAGACGAAATGGCAGAGCAGCACTGTTGGAAGAGTTTACAGGGCATCTGTTCCTTCTTTATCAACTGGTTCCAATGATAAAGAGCTTTCCTCTGCAGGCAAGAAACTGTTGTTAAATACTCCTTTTAGTTTAAAAAAAAAAAAAAAAAAGGCTTTTAAGGATTTCACCATTTACAAAATTAGGAATACAAGCCAACTTAAATAAACTCATACAGACTTTGGAATATTATTTTCTGTCCATATTATATTTGTCCAATATAATGTTAGATTTACTTATAAAAGTGACAATAAGCAGATACTATTAGCCTACTTTATACCCAAACTAATATGCCAGCGTTGCACAATTTAATGTGTCAGTCTATTTAATGATCTATTTAGTGAGTTCACATCATGGGAATGCAGTAGTATAAAGCAGTTTAAGATTAGATATGATTAATTTAACACAAAGTCCACTGCAGGAATGCAATAGAAATTCAGTACTTTTGCTGAGAAGGTTAAGCAATCTTGACACCGTGATGGCAAATAATAAGAACAATAATAATAATGTATGTAATGATAATCTTTAAAAGGTTTCTAAGAGGCTACATTGTGTGATAATCATTCAAGTGTAATGGACGTATTGCACTCTTTCACTCATGGATGCTTCTAACTTTTGGAAAATAAAATTGTTCTTAATTAATAAGAAATTTACATGGACGTTCTGTAGTTGTTTTTCCCCGATCCCTATTTCCGAACAATGAATGAATGAAATAGATGAATGTGTTTGGAAACTATTTATGCTGAAAATAATGAATAAAAAATTCTGTGTTTCTCTAGATCCACTACAGTTTAGCAGACTTTTGGATCAAATTCGGATGCAGTGTGCAACAAAATGACAAGCAGGAAAAGATGGCCATGACGCAGAACTTGCTGTACTTCTAAGATATACGAGATATGAGTCATCTGTTTATATATCTACAGTAAATTGTTACTAAATCATTTCTTACTTTTTTATAGTAGAAAAGAAAAAAGATTTCTGGTGTAAATTTGTAATAAATTTACACTGATCTCGAACGTCTGACTTTTTATGTTTACATTTTTTTATAATGACGTGTTGTCAATTATGAACTGCATTCATCGTCAACATCTTATTACTATTATTATTATTATTATTATTACTTGGCAGTAACATTTACAACACAAAAGAGGATTACAATGTTATCACGTCACATTTATTATTAAATGTACACAAAGCTCTAAAAGTGTGAATCTTCTCCAAAGTATTTGTATTTCACTGGCTAGCAAAATAAGACTACATTTTCCTTAATGAGAATGTATTAAATAATACATGACAAAAACACAAATTAGTTTTAGCTGATGGTGAAAGTAAAACATATTTACGTATAATTAATTGTTTTGGGGATGTTGGGTTTTGTTTTGGTTTTTTTCAAATTGCATGTTTTTCTGCACAAAATAAAACTAATGGATACCAAAGTCTAATCTAAACTATAGTATTAAAATGTTGGATAAAATACAGTACGGTACAATCCAATCCAAAGTACATCATTAATAATCTATGAGAATTTATCCAAAAAAAAAGTTGCATTCTCATATTATGTTATAATTAATGATAGAAACCATCGTTATATATCATATGTTTAATAACTGCTATCATTCTGTTACTGCACTACATCCAGTAGGTGGCAGAAGAGTCTCACTGTACATGTTCTACACTCCTACACTACTGCAGCATAAAAAGCCACCACAGAATAAAGCTGAACACATATTTCATTCATTAAACTTACACCCTTATATTAACCAGTTAAACTATGCTGTTGTATAGGGTAGGGCAGAGACTGGTTTATCATCAGATGCCACTTTTAAAGATGTAACCATATCACTGAAACATGGGGGCATGCGGATAGCTGAACAGCAGGGGGAATGTGATGCTATCATGAAAGGAATCTGTAATATTGGTCAGAGAATGCAATTCCATGCCAAGCCACCAGAGGGCAGCCTGCTCTGAGTTTTAAAACTGTTTGAGTCATTATTCTGAGATGCTTTATTCAAATAAACCTGCCACATTAATAAAAACCATTGTAGAGAACAAATGAAGGCACCGTAACTATAAATGAGCTCCAAGTGAAGATAAAAAGACATCCACATGAGATTATTTGCTGTTGTTAGAAATCTTAAGGCATATTATTTTGGACTTTTGTGGATGAAGAAGAGAGCCTGGAGCTGATTTCTTTCTAGCCCAGACTGTTGATTCATGGCGCCTATCAACGACAATCATGTCACGGAATTGCACAAAGTGACATGCCTCCTAGAAGTGATCTCCATTTGGGCTGATGATGTTCACCCCACTTCACTTACACATCTGGAACAAATGTTTGAACAGTCACGTTAAGTGCAGGTGTGGGTATAACGGCCGTGAACGTAGTGGATTGTTTACACTGTCTTCTTTTTTTCCTGCCAAATTTGTGGGAGAAACTAAAAATAGACTATAACACAAGTGGTAACGGGAAACTTAAATGTAACTATAAATGGTTAATAATAATGGTTAATATTCCTTAATAACGATAATTAAAACTTGTCTGCGATACATGTATATGAAATGTCCACACGTAATATTATTTACAAGATACGTAAATAATAATCATGACATCTTTGATATTAGTTGATAGCAATCTTCACAACTGTCACCATGGATCTAATGTGTATTGTTAAAGGTCTACCTTTCAACTAGCGTGATCAGAGTCATTATAATGCTTAATTATTAATATTGTGCGAGCTGTTGTCAGTTTGCCTTAGCTAGTGTTTTCCCACAGTCCTCGGTTCTCTGGTGAAAGAGGCACTAATTTACCATCACTAAGACCATCAGTACCATAACCTGTGAATTTGGGTACTTTTGCCCCATCTGCATATTCATCTACAATATAGGTAAATGAATTTAGTTAGACTGGGGAAAAAAGCTCATTAAATTCACTTCATTCAAATGTGTACATCAGCTGCATGTGACTGAATTGCGTTACATTTAACACAGTTTGTTTTTCTACATCTGACACCTGATACACGTGATTTGTTCATCTGACGTGATTTGTTCATGCATTTTCAAACCCTGATGATAATATTTTACGTGAACTAAACGTAGTCTTAAATTTGACCGACCACATTTTCCATTTTGTTAGAACGTTAGAACCCAATGTAGGGTGTGCTCCATGTTTAACTCTCACTCTTTAAGTGTTCTTCGTGTGTCCGTCTATGTAGAACCCTACGACAGCCTTTTCTTATCAGTAAGGGTTCCACATAGAACCTTTAAGGAACCTATTTCATATCAAATAAACCCTTAAAGAAACTTTGAAGAGCACTTTCTAAGAAGGTAAATGTTTGTTAAGAAAAATTTAAGGGGTGTGTATGTGTGTGTGTGTGTGTGTGTGTGTGTGTGTGTGTGTGTGTGTGTGTGTGTGCTCCATAACTGTTAAATTGTTACCCATAATATAATGATGTGAAAGACTGTTTTTAATGATGGGAGGAGTTGAAACACAATAGGGCTGAATCATTCTCTCTCTCTCTCTCTCTCTCTCTCTCTCTGTCTCTCTCTCAGCTGAATCCGGAGAACTGAAGAGCTGAATAATTTTCTCTTTCTTCTGTCTTTCACACGTACAATAAATTGTACAGTGCAAACTGGGACACTTTAATAAACATCCACAATCAGTTATTTGCAAATGTTGTTATTGAAACAAATTATTTTGGCTTTATGTGGCTTTATTAGTCCTTGAGAAAGATTAAAATCAAGCTTTGCTTTCTTTCTCATGCGTGGAGGCAGTTTTTAAAAAGAAATTCAGTCAGATCTAAAAATAAATGATGATGATGATGATATTAAGTGTTTTCTGTCCTTTTTTTCTCAAATAATGTCATTGAGTTAATGTTTTAACTTAGTATCTTGTGATTTTTTTTCCAACTGTGACGTCACGGACGAGCACGCAGGACGTGGGTGTCAATGAGAGTATATAACGTCGCGTGCGCGCCAACGGCTCACCAACAGCTCATCACCTTACACTTTACTTTTACTGGTAAGTGATCGTGCTAAATTAACTTTTGTGTATTTAATTCAATGAGTAGAAGGTAATAAAGAATGCAGTGTATGTTAGCGGTTATAATGGCCCTCGGTTTACAGACAATATAAACTCATCATTCTAACATTTTCTACTCAGACCTCTCGGAGAAAAGATGCGACTTTGCGTAAATCTCGCGATGTTTCTGCTGCTCGCCTGGCTCGCGCCGCGCGACTCGGCAGGTCGTGAAAAAGGGAGGGGAAGAAAGAAAGATGAAAGGCAGAACGGAGTCGCCTTCAAGGGAAAATTCTCCACACGAGCCGGAGAGCTGTGCACGTGGACGGTAAACGGAGAGAAGCAGTACACGCTAAAGGTCACGTGTGACGTGGTGAAGAAGGGGAAGCCTGTGAGAAACACCTGTGAGTACACCGCCGAGCCCGCGCTCTGCCCCCGCTACTTCACCAGGCCCAACGCCTTCTGGAAGCAGATTTCTCGCGCGCTCCAGCAGCGGAAGCGGCACCTGTGCAGGGACGCTCACGGGACGGTCCAAGCGCGCATGTGCAAAAACGGACCCGAGGGCGCTCACTTCAAACTCATCAACCCAACGAAGGGGATCACCATGACGACGACGCCGGGGCTTCAAGAGTACACGCCCACAACGGAGTGCACGCGGCGCGCCGATCATCACCAGCTCGCGCAAGAAAAGTGCGGAAGCGCGTGGGCGAGCATCTGCAACTTTCTATTCAATATTGTCCAGAGTCGAGACTGCTGAGCGCGCGCGCGCGTGTGTGTTTATATTGTTGGGGGGCCAAATGTCCCAACAAGGGACTATCAGACTAGTTTTACCTTCTGAGGACATTTAGCTTTGCCCCATGTCGTAAACTGCCTTTTTTCTTAAATTTTTTTTTAATTATTTAAAAAAAAATTCTACAAGATTTTATTTTAAAATAAGTAAATAAATAACAAAAACCTTAAAAAAGCAAAATGCTTTAGCTACTAGGGTTGTTGTTGGGTTTAGGTGTAGTTATAGCAACGTGTGTGTGTATGTGTGTGTGTGTGTGTGTGTGTGTGTGTGTTTAGCCTTGCTTGCACACCAAAAGTTACAAAAGAGATAGGAATACTTAACCTCTTGGGGACACTGGCTTCCTGCAAGAAAGTGATTTTTTTTTTCTTGACAAAAACAGCTTTTATTTGGAAAAGATTTAAGAAAAAAGAGCAAAAGTTTTCATTGGTGTACTGGTAATAGGTTTAGGGTTAGAGGTAGGTGTAGGATTATTTAGCTACAGTAATAACAAATACAGAACAAAAATATTTTTACAACAATAATACAAGAGCATGTGTATCAGAGTTCATGTGTGGGGATATTTAAATCGCTCTATATATTTTATATGTGTATTTTTTCATTTTTCCATATTTACTTTTGTTAAAGTTTATTTGATTTGTGAGTTCTTCAATAAAAAAAGTTGAACCTTTTCACGTGTAAGGCTGACTTTGTTCATTTTCTTGACACAAAGATTGCACTGAGAGGATATAGACTAAGAAGAGGAAGAAGGGGAATATATCAATAAGCAATACCATACAATTTTGTAAAAATACACAAATAAAAAAAAAATCAAGACTTGGGTTCCAACTTTCTTCTTCTCTTTTGTCGAAAAGAGGCTTTTGATCAACCGTTCGAATCAAACCGTTCATCAAACAGTGTGTTTGTACGTGTGTGTACGTGTAACATCAGGTGGTGCTCACCTAATTCCATTTTGATTTCCGTCCTTCGGCCCGTCACCTTATTCACATAAGGAACACACACACACACACCTCTTTGTCAAAGGTGAGCACATGTATGACATGATGGTTTCTATAAACCTGGATGTAAAATTCAACCTTTAGTTGTTCAAAAGTTCAAAAATCAACATTTAGTCAGCTTTTAGTCCATGGTTCGTTAATGTCATGACTTAAAATCTATTATTTTGGAAATCTGTTTCTTTTGGGGCCTGGATGTAATGTTTAAATGTTGTAGAGAAAAATATAACATGATTTGAACATGAACAAATTGTAGTTGGAGATAATTGTTGCAAATGTAATTAATTATGTATTTAAAATAAAAATAAAAAACGCTGCCATGGGCGACTCAACTGAGTAATCAATGGATTCAGGGAACTTTTTCCAATGTTCTCATCAGAAAAAAATGATAAATAGGCTGTGACTCAGAAAGTGAGTCGAAATGAACCCATTGTGTTTAATTAACTATTCATTTCCTTTCCTAGTCCAGTTAAGCAGTCCTGTAGAGACATATGGAATACATTTGTAAGGTGTGCACATCAGCAACTGGTAGTATTGAGCTTAAATATTATTATAATTTTAATACTCTTTGTTGCAGCTTTCCGATGGAGCTCACAGAATTGTTAGGTTGGTCAACATTATGTGTAATGGAAGAAAGCCACACCTTTATTTTACAAGGAAGTTTACCTGTGACTGGATTCTTTTTAATATTGACATAAGGCAGCTAACAGATAAAAATACAAAAAATATCTATGCAGTTCTGACAATCTGGCCACACAAAACATGATGGATTTCAAAGATTTGACTCAGGTTCATAGAAATTTCTTGTGTATGAAATATTGTTGGTTATAAATACATCTAAGATTTTGACATCAGTTAAAACTGATTCTTCCTACTATTTTAGTTCAGGGAATATAAAAATCGGCATTAAGAAAGAGAATTTTATAGAAGATTTTATACAGCTTTATTACTAGAAATATTTTAGGTCAATATTTATACCAATGAGTATTTGCATGAACACAAAATTAAATCCTTTTTATTTAAAGGAAGAAGTGGAAATATGGAGGATCTAGCCATAAAGAATTACCAATTATTTTTGTACCAGTATCATGCTGTCATACAAAAATTAATATGAATACTATGCTTGCATTATTATCAAAAATATCAGCTTGTTTCAGTGCTTAGAGGCATGCACACTAAAATATGAATACCACTGTGCATTCACTGATGTCTGGCTAAAGAACATTTACAAGGCTTTATTTCATTCATTAATTAATTTTTAGTACTCTCCATCCTGGTCAGCATCACGGTGGATCTGGAGCCTGGATGTGATGCGATAATAAATAATAACCCCCACACTTTGGGGTAATTTGGTGTAGCTAGTTGGTCTCCTATCATGCTTTTAGGTGGTGGGAGGAAACCGAAGAACCCAGAGGATGCCCATACATACACGTGGAGAATGTGAAACTCCATATATCACATAACATACATATCAAACCCACTCACTCTGGTGGCAAAGCTCTTGGTACGTGACCATGCCAGAGCAATTTAAAAGTTTGGTTTAACAGAGACGTTTATTTGCTTCTGCACTTTCTTGATCATTTCTGTTGTTTGCTAAAAGTTTAACATCCAAAAAAATCCCAACGACTGAATCTTTTAAAGTGTATTCTTAGCAAAAATTGATGGTAATGGAGTTACAGAAATTGAACATGATTTTCATGTCTAAGAGACATTTACAGATATTCTGTAATCCACAAATAGCTAAAGTAAGCAAGAGGTGCACAGGTTTGACGTGACTGTTAAGGAACTCTTTCATTTTCCTCCAGTCTTGCTTCAGTTCCAGGCTGTCTACATTGTTTATTGTGTGCACCTGTGTTTAGTTTTGTGAACTGCATCTCATACGGATTCTGATGTTACCCCAGGACAAGATTCTGGTGAGAGTAAATCTTTGTCGCATCCTTCCAATAAGACTTTCTACTTGTTAAGTACTTTTTAGTAATCTGGCTTTTCTCTTCTTGAGACTTGCCAGTTGTTCCTTATGCTAACTTCTCTACTACTAGAACTGTTGCTGTAATCATAAAGACTGCCCCGTGCTCATTCCAGGACTCTTATCCATCAAAGGGCACCATATTCACACACTCATTCATAGCTAGGGGCAATTTCTCTTAGTCCATTCACGTACCTGCATGTTTTTGGGAGGTGGGAGGAAACTGGAGAACCTGAAGGAAATGAACAAGGGGGAACGTGAAACTTCATGCAAACAGAAACCCACGCTCAGTTGTACTAACTTGAAAACAAAGAGGCAAATACCATATCCATGACATTGTGTTAGCACTCTTGAACACACTCCTTCGCACCTTTAGAGTTATTATTTATGGTAATACTTGGAGTTGTTTATCCTAATGTAGCACGCGCATGTTTATGTGTGTGTCCATAACCATTCTCTCAACCTCAGGATCATGTTTGTACATGCGTCGAGCTTCACATGGATTTCCAGACAAAAGATCAAAGGCAGCACTTCCAGGAAGGGAAGTGTACAGGCACACACATTCCTCTAACTCTCTCACACATGCAATACTCTAAAGGTATTATTTGCTTTTTTATATAAACGAATGAATGGATGCTCTGTGACAACAGATGATTTTAAACTGGGATCATCCCATTGATAAATTCAAGACAACTTACACATGCACACACAAGAAGACACTTGTATTGTTTAAAAGTAGGGTGTTTCCGCCATGTTATTCTGTTGTGTGGCTCGAGGTGGCCTGATGTTCCCACCTCTTAAAAGCAACACTCTGATTGGTCCAGCCCACCCCTGCGCTCCGCCCGCACTTAAAGGTCAAACATCTGCCCCATTGTTCTTCATACTTTGCTGAGGGGTACATGTCTGTGTTGACTCATGGAACTAGGTCAAGAGTTTTCAAGAAGGTTCAACAAATACTCAACACCTACCGTGATCACACTTTTAACTTAACCAGCTAGGTAGTCAATAACAATACCAAAAAAAATGGAACAAGCTACCCAGATTTATATCTGCTAGTAAATTTTTATTTCAAGAAGGAGTCTTCATTTTTCATTCATGTATTCTTTGCCATGTCTGTTGCTTATAAACACTGATAAACATAACTATAATTGTTTCCTTTCCTTGCTAGAAAAATGCATCCTCTGTAGCTGTGGCGTGATCCAGTTGTTCTCCAGACGGGTCCACGCAAGCTGAGCTGCACACACCTACGTGCATTCTGCACTAATAATACTGAATCTGGTTCCTGATGGATACGATCGTTTGGGCAGTTTTGTTTGGCTATGCTACTCCAAATGTAAAAATAGCATTGCTAATTGTAGTAAAAAAAATTAAGCATAATTTCTCAATCTTGTGGTGAGGTCATGACTCCATGTGTTGCATGGCTGCACTTCAGGACTCAACGTTAGGTCACGCTTGGATAAAGTGTAATCCATGGTTATTACAAGGGGGTGGTATGTTGTCTTATTTGTACTGACAAATATTTCTTTGTACTGATAGAAAAAGAATTTCTTCCACTTTTCATCAATGATCTTTTCATTCACACCCATTTTATTACTCTTTAATACAATACAGTGTTGCACGGTGGTGGTAGCATTGCCATCTCACAGCTCCAGGGTCCCCAGTTGGCTTCTGAACTCATGTACTTTTGTTCTCCCTGTGTCCGTAGGTTTTCTCTGGGTTCTCTGGTTTCCTTCCACCTCCAAAAATTCTGGTAGGAGGACTGGCTACTCTAAATTGCCAAAAGGTGTGAATATGTATGCATTAGGCATGTAATCCAATGTTTGTATCTGTTTAGTACTCAAAATGTCAGATTTAAAGCCAATGTGGGTGTGGCCGAAACCAAAAATAAATGTGAACCCTACCTTTACGCCTGTAGAAATAATGGAAAATGGTTTTATTTACCAAATTATAAAAAGGTAAATACTATGTAACTGCGTGTTTGTGGTAATAGATATGGCCTTTGTCCTGCATGCCCACATGAAAGTACTGTTTCTGGATCAGTGACACTGACTTGGATTTTACCTTTAATTGTTGCTAAGGTGTTGTTATTTTTGTATGTTTTAGTATGTACACTGTATAGCCAAAAGTATGTGTTCACCTGACTATCACACCCATATGTGCCCCTTCCAAAACCCTGGGTATTAACACCAAGTTGGTTCTTGCTTTGCTGTTATTATAAGCTCATTCTTTTTAGAAGGCTTTCTGCTGGATTCTGGAGCGTGGCTGTGAGGATTTGTGTTCATTCAGCCACAAGAGCATTATTGAGGTCAGGCACTGGTGTCACGGTGCAGGCGGTGTTCCAGTTCAGTGGGGTTGAGGTCAGGGCTCTGTGCAGGACACTCAAGTTCTTGTACTCCAACTCCAAGCAAATCCATAGAGCTCACTTTGTGCACAAAGGCACTGCCATGCTGGAACAGGTTTGGACCTCTTAGCTCCAGTGAAGGGAAATTGCAAAGCTACAGCATACAGAGACATTTTATACAAGTGTGTGCTTCCAACTTTGTGGCAACAGGTTAGAGAAGGTCAGGGGTCCACATAGTATGTTTTACCTGGGAAAGTGCATGTGGTATACTTTTACTCTCAAGGTACAAGAGTGGTCTAAGGTCACCTTTATCAGAATCTTAGTATACTGTGGTTCAGTGCTGTTCATATGTCTTAATGTAAACACACTGGACAGGTTTGTGTACTCAAAAACAGCACACATTTAAGGTTTAGGTCACAACGTTGAGTCTCCAATCCTGGATCGAAATGTGGCACTACAGGTCCTCTCATGCCATCTACTGGTGTAATGACATGCAGACAATACAATACAATACAATACAAAGTCATAATAATATATTAGACTTCATTTGGACTCTTTGACTGTCGTATTTGGTCATGTGTCATTTTTTCCTCTGAGAAAAAAGAGAACAGTAGCTAGTGCTCTTGTGTAGGACCCTTGAAATAAGCCTTTCCACACCAACAACTCCATCAACAATTCACATCATTGAGAGGTCTGTTATGCCTATGTACTTTATTCAGATGTAATGAGTCATATCAAGCTCATTTTGCTTTGATTTTGACCAAATCCTTTCAGAACCACTGCATGACTATGAATAAAAGTATAATAGCAACCTTTTCATTTATAGACTGCGTGTCTACAGTTCTACAAATCATCACTTGTCACAGAAATTATTATTTTGTAAATATCAAGGAGTGACAACCCTTATGGTGTGGAAAGTTATGTATATAAAAGTTATGTTTCCCACTTCATACCATTTTTATAATGCCCATAATGTTTATTTAGTAAAGCAGTGCAAGAACTCGTATAGCAACATCATCCACTTCAGTGAGCTTTTGATTTTGTAGCATGATTACGGGGACATTTTTATTTATTGTTTTTTTACATCCTTTACTTTCTTTCACAATTTTTGGACCGTTACTCAATTACATGCACGTAATAGCATACAAAAATAAAACATGATATTAAATCCTGCCTTCATTATTGTGGATTATCAATGTAATGAGTTACTATGCATCGCTATTAGTAACATGTACAAAGAATAAATATTTTTGGCAAATGGTTACAAGTGTGAAATTGCCAGAATATTAAGTTGTAGTTTATGTTTGTAGGTCCGGGAGTGGAGTTAGGCATCATCGCCGCCACACAGCAGAAGCAGGGTTTTACCGTAATCACCAGAGGTATCACCCTGTAACAAAGAGTAACAAGGGAGAGGGATAGATTTTGTTTATTAGCACTGGCGTACTCCAATTAAAACAAGATCACTTTAATATCAAATTTGACAATTTTTTTTTTTTTGTGAGTGTACACACCTTAATCATTTTGTACAGAGAAGTGGCAAACAGCCTTCTGAACTCCGCACGTATATCCAGAATGTCGATTTCACTGCGGGACACCATGATCTCTATCAGCGTTTTATCGTCAGTCCCGGCACCCTGCGGAGACGGCTGATTTGCATGAGTAACGTTCTTTAAACACTTACACTGATTGAACAGGAGATGTATATATATATATATATATATATATATATATATATAATTCCTTTCATTAGGTGGCTATTTGGAATGAAAATCTAAACATTTTAATAGGTTTCTTACCAAAAAAAAAAAAAAAAAAAAAAAAAAAGATCAATCTGAAAGATCAGACTTAACATTAAGGACTAATAAAGGAGGTCAGGCTGTTTTACACTTCCACACCTGCGGTATTCAGAATGTTTGAATCAAACCCTGTTGCGTTTACCACCCTGGTGTGGTTCGTTTGGGCAGAACACAGGGTTTGCACTCGGGCCCTTCCTTCAGACCCTAACCACATCAGACCAACCAGAAAAGCAAAAGTAGTAATATGACTCGAATTCAGGTTGGGTTAACAGACAAATAGAAGAGAGCGCATCCAAGTATTATGAAGAGGATTGGAAGAAAACCTGCATCAATGAAAATGAGTTTCATCACCACAGACAGCATTTGAGTAGCAGTGTAGAGGTGCTCCGTGTAGATCCGTATTCAGAGTCGGGGACTTGATTTGCTGGATTTACAGATATAAGATCACCTGCGTGTAGTTTCAGAGGTTACCGGACTATTTTTGAGTGGAAGCATGCAAAACGAGGTTTGAGAAGAGGGTCCAGACCACTGCCTTTTAACAAGAGCACTTGTCTTCAAGCAGAAAAAAAAAAAACGGGGATAGAAAAAGCGGACCGACAAAAGCAGTGTGCATTATTTTGGTACTTGTCGTAAAATATAACATGGAAGAACACTTCCATAGCATTTAGGACATTTACATTGCTATATGAAGAATTCTCATTCTATATCACTCCAAATGTCTTTTCATTCAAATCATATGGCTTCCACGCTCATTCTTCAGCGTCTTATAAAACAGCGCTCGATCCAGCACGTCCTTTTATATTGCATTTGATTTCTTTACATTCAGAATTTCATCCATAATTAAGTCGGGCAAAAAAGCAAACCCCGAATACGCCCCATAGAGTGTAGGGCCTGGCTGATGTAATGATTTTTGCCATGAAGTAGCCAAAAGTATCTGATAATATTAAGGTTCCACAGGCCTTGAGCTTTTTTGAACATATAAAATTCTACTAGCCAATTTAAGTGCTTTTTAAATACTAAAAAATTGTTTTCAAGTCATGCAGTGCTTTTTAAAACACAGTATTATTATTAATGTATTAATGTATTGGTAACAAGATCTTCACATCAGTCAGGCCATAATCGTGAGTGTATTCCAGAAGGAAGTGTCAAGACTTGAGCAACTGAAGCAACCTCAGACTAGAACACTGCCTCCAGAGGCCATCGCTTCATGTGCTTCCCTTCTTACACTGCTTCCCATCACTCTGGAACAGGGTAAAGCTGGACTCAGCAGCCCACATGACCTTTTTCCACCACTCCAGAGTCCAATCTTTATCCTTCCTAGCACACTGAAGCCCCCCCCTCCACAGTTGTTTTTTTTTTTTTTTTATTCAGGCCAATGACCCACGACCATGGGATACCTCTTCTGACATGGTTGTTTATAAGAAGCTAGTCACTACTTCATTTACTTCATAAAATCCAGACTCTTACCTTCATTGCATGATGCAGACACTCAGCTAAATAGGCAGGAACACTTCTGGCACACTTTACTGTACGAGCAAATGCAAGGGAGTTCACAATGAGAGGTGAGAGAGCGAACGGGTAACAGGAATTGTTTTCAGGCATGTCTGTGTGTGTGTGTGTGTGTGTGTGTGTGTGTGTGTGTGCTTACCCACAGCCAGCAGCAATTGTTTCAGGTGTCCAGATGTTTCTCTATTAATACTCTCCTCGATCTGAAATCCAGACAGCTTCATATACTCGGCAAACACTGCAAAAATACAACACAATCCATTGATCAATGAGAACAAGACCTAGTAGACCCCTAGAACCCCATACTGGGGGCTGGGATTTAAACCCCCGAAGTGGGTGTGACCTAAACCGAAGGGAGGGTTTTTGTTGTTGTTGTTTTAAAGTTACTTAAGATAATCTCTGCTAATATTGCCCTGGAAATTCTCTGGAAAAACCCAGACGTAGAAACGGCAGCTCTGTCAGTGTGGTCTATGAATACAGGCTCTTCTCATATATGCCTAATGATTGGTAATTATTTATACTACATATTTCACCCCATAGAAACAGGCAATGGTCAAAGCCAACTCAAGAGTTCATGAGAGCAATTTAAAAACAGGGAATGTTTTGGCACTGATGTAAAATTCTCCGAATATGTCTTTGAGAGTAAAAAAGGTCTTACAGGAATGACTTTTCTTCACATGCAGCTTTTGAGGGGTGCCAATAATTCTGTATATTGTGTATGTGTGCATGGGAGACAGAGAGAAATATACCTCTCCTAAGATGTTCAGCACTGCGGTTCCCCAAAATAGTGACAAATATTTCTTCATCAGTACCAAACTTCTTTTCTCCTGCCTCAAAGAGGGCCTGCATGAAAACGCACACATGCACGTGCACACACACACACACACACACACACACACACACACACACACACACACGTTAAAACTTCATAGGGATTTGCATCTGGTGTGACCACAACTTTAGACTAATGGGTAACTAATGTTACCTTTATTTTTATAGGAGATATACTGCTAAAGAATATTCATTAAAAAAAGGAAGGAAAATTAAATTGTTTATTAAAATAACATGTTTTGGTTACATTTTTTCACTGGTGTTGCGCTTTAAAACAAAGTAAGACTTGATGGTGCCTAAAACAAGTTTAAAATAAAACTATTTTATTGTGTAGCTATTTTAACATCATTCTAACATCAGTAGGGGGCACTATAACACTAATTACAAATTGCTGAAGTACTTGAACGTTCGTACACTCCGTCTACACCACTAGATGGCAGAAATTTCCATTCTGCTGGAGACTTATTTCATGTTGGTTTGCTTTTCTAAAATACATCCGTACCTTTGCATCACTCTGTATGTTGGCCTCTTGCACACCCTGCTGTCTGCTTGCCTAAAACCAAAATAGTTCTCATTAAAACAATAATCACATGTATCAGTCTCCCTGTTGGCAAAATGAACTCATTACTTCATCATTAAAAATAAATTACACATTACAGACACACATGTACACCTGTCTAGTGTCATTACCTGCAGCAAAACGACCAGCAACTGCTTGAAGGCTCCACTAGTGTCACCAGCCACATCATGCTCCAGGCTTTTACCATACTCTGGAACACATACACACTTATTATCTATAACCAACCCAAACCCTGAACCTTAAACCAATTACACACATAAACAACCTTGCAATCTGTAACTTGAACCCCTGCAAATGTAAAAATCACAGATTCTCGTACCCTGCTTGTAGGCATTATTGATCGCTTGAATCTCACTACAAGTTCTTGAAGCCAAGATGTGAATCAAAACCTTTTCACTTGTTCCTGCACCCTGAAAAAAAAAATGTCAACATCAACAACAACAAAATTTCAGACTAAGTCTGGTATGTGTTTATTTATATAACCATATGCATGTGTGTGTGTGTGTGTGTACCTTAGTGGCACTCTTCAGGCACTTCACATCATACATTGTTGGCGTGTCCAGCAGTGCCAAGATCAAAGTCTCAAATTTCCCCGTCAGTTCTGACTTCAGTTCACTCGCCAAGTCCTAGAGAGAGAGAGAGAGAGAGAGAGAGAGAGAGAGAGAGAGAGAGAGACAGGAATGTGTTATTACGACTTTCAAACAAAAGATCTGATAGATTTACTGTATACTGCAGGTATACATAGAATACTTGACAGGATAAAGAAGGACAATCTCAGTTTCCTAAATGACTCACTAAGGTTGGTTAAATGAATCCTTTCAAAAGCGTCACTGAATCAAAAAGGTATTTCGCCCATCAACCTGAATCCTGAGCAGATTTTTTTAAATTTGATCCCATATTTTAAACCAAGCTTCTGTATTCAAATCTCCGCTGAATTGTGGAGTTGATTCCTGTTTGTGAATCTTTTTCTTAATTGACTCCATAAACCTATATGAATCAATTCACAAGCACAAACTACTCGGTACAATTTTACACTTTTCACTCTTAACATTTCCATCATCAGACATAACAGATGACAAACATTTGCCGTGCTCTACCTATCATCACGCAGTAAAGGCCCCAACACGTGCACAAGAAGGTGGTAGGCAGTCTGCGGTGTGGCCCAGGTGGTTATCCGGGGTTCATAGTACCACAATTGAATACATAATTAGAGTTACGGTGTATAATAAAAGTCGAAAAATCAACCCAATCCTTAATATTATTATTTTTTAAACCTTTGTTAGGTAAATCAACACAACAGTGTACAATAGTTTTTTGTACCATTTAAGATTTAATTGGATGATGTGAAAGAGCTGAATCAGTAATTACAAACTCCCTTCCTTCTAAACAATAGTGTTCCTTATTGGTTTATATGAACTTAATCATTAGGCCATGTTAACCATGGATCAATACAGCATGGGCCTGTTTATATACAGTAGAATTAATAATTCGCAAACACTGATTACTCTCACACATTATCTATTAAACTACTAACAGATAACACCTGTACAAATGTTATCAAAGCTCCTTTCCTGTTGTAATCCAGTCAAATTCCGTTTCATTTATCTCAGGTTCTCTACTCATTTACTCATTTCCATTTACTCGCTCACACTTCTTTCCTCTTTTACAATGAAATCATTGATGGCTCGTCCCTGTGTGTATCAGCATTCACGATCTAAACTTACCCAAGATCGATAATTTCGTTAAAGATTAAAAGTCTAATCTAAAAATCGGATCGAAGAAGGGAAAAGCACAAGGACAAACATCAAGAGCAAAACATAAAAAAAAAAAAAAAAGTAATAATTAACAATAAGCGTGAGAGCGAGAGAGAGAGAGGGAAAGAAGGAACTTTTTTTTCTAAGACAAATATGCAAGTTATAGTGAATATACGCTAATCAGGAGCGGACAAAGTAATGTGAAGTTATACTTAAGGGAAATTAAAGATAAAGTTTTATTACTGATCTCAAACTTCAAGAAGATTATTTTTTTGCCGTTTGCCTGAAATCATCATTCAGTCTCGGTACGTTTGTAATATTTATCATTAGCTACAGGATTTGAAGCTAATCTAACCTGGCATTAGCATTGACAACAGACTAACTTTGGTAAATACAGTCAGTTAACAATAGCAAATTAGCAAAACTTAAGCATGTGATTTCAATTAGATCGAGATTTTAGATAGAGAGTCTTTGCTTAGTCCAGCATGTTGAAACATTTTACAGAGGTTGGGCCACGGGAGCTCATCCTTAAGTGTGATTAAGTAATACTGCACTTTGGTGGATTATCCATGAGAGTCACAGCTGGTGACCAGATTGACTGACACGATTCTTGGTTGTTGGGGTTTTTTTTTTTCCCTACACGAACGAACCTGATTGAATGCTAAACTAAGAACTAAGCAGTTTATATATAGTGCACAGTTATTAACGAGATGAGAGATGAAGAGACCTTTGCCATTTTTACTCTGTGTACTGTGAAAGTCTGCACAAATATGCAAGGCATTTTTAATGACACTGATTGCAAAGTAATTAAGTACGAGTACAAATAATCAGTTTCAATAATATTCAAGTGAAGTATAAATACGCCAAAATTATACTTAAGTATAGTGACAAAGTACAACAAAGTATTGTCCAGTCCTGTATATTATGGCCTATACTGTCTAAAAAAAAACATCTTTTTATTGATGTGAGATTCCACATTATTGTAATTTTAAGTTCAAAACCTCCGACAGCCATGAATCTGCAGTTCCTGTATATACAACTCATAATATATTTTGTATATACTGCAAAAATCCTTAAATTACTCACTTATCACTCATAACAATAACAATAATAATAAGCATGGGGCAGCGGGATTCCCGCCCCAAAGGGCGTCTTTTAGCACTTGCTGCATGCAGTTCCCAGTTTTGACCACTAGGTACAATAATGATTCGTGGGGCAGCATGATTGCACACCTAAAAAGCTCAGCACGGGAAAGAAAAAACAAAAAAGAAAATCACACAGCAACAATTTGTTCTTAAATTGCTGGTCACTCATTGGTACTACTCAATGTGCCACTACTATCTAATACGTTTAGATTAATATTCGTCTTTTTATTTAGCTTTCAAGGTGTGCACAGGTCAGACATGACCGAAAAGGCTGAATTTTTGTCACTCCTTTTACTTTAACTATTTTGCTGTTTAACTTTAACCATTTGAGCCACCTGAAAATTACATTTCTCAGACTCATATTCTCTGCAAAAAATAGTGTCGTTGTCAAGGACAGATATTTCGCTTGCCTGGATCTAAATAAAGCTCGTGGAAACAGGGCCGAGCTGTACGTATGAAGCAATCCGTCACTGCTGGGTGATGTGCAGGTCACATCGTTGTTCACATGTTTGCACCGACTGTTTGCTTTAGCATGAGTGACGCTCACTTTTAGATAATGAGTGAATGAATAAAAGAGAAAGACACGAAGAATGTAGGAATAACTCTTGATAGTCGGTGCTAGTGTGACTCGGAATAAACATTGCTTTGGATTTTGGATTGCATTGGATTTCTAAATAATTTCTAAAAGATTATAAATATTTATTATGGGTTTAACTGACTTGTATACAGATATTCAGTGACTTTTGCATATATAATATATAATACATGTGCTTAATCTATGCATATGTGTGTAATCTTTATATATTTAATTAACCTATAGAACATATAACCTAAACCTATATATATATATATATATATATATAATATACATTATATATTTAAATAACCTTTATATATTTATCCAACAATTTGGGAAACCTTTTTAAAATAAGTACTTTTTAGTTTATAAACTGTATATAAGTTCACCTTGCCGTGCAGGGTCTTGTAGGCGACCTTGACCTGCTGCCGCTGCGCGTTACTACGAGCCGTCAGCAGCTGCAGAATGGTCGCTTCATCAGTGCCTAAGCACACGGTAAAAAAGCAAAAATGTAACATTAATTGAAGTTATGTACAAATACCGGATTTCATTTCTTCAGCTGTACCCAGGACATACAGTGCCATGCATAAGTATTCACCCCCACAGGACCTTTTAGACTTTTTGTAGTGTTAAAACCTGGAACTCATTCTATGAATTAATCATCTTCGTTATTCACTTTATTAGAAAACCAACATACAATTATTTAGAAAAGATATATGTGGAATTGTTTAAGGGGGGTGAATACTAATGCAAGGCAGTGTACATGTTGCTGGTTGAAAGCAACCGTTATTTCCAGTTTAAAAAAAAAATTAAAATAGTATAGTAGTAGCTGTGTTTGTACGATTCATATATCTGTCCGTTTCAGCCATCCATCCAGCACGAATAAATCAATCATTCCATCTACTCTTTCTGGTGGCTCTTAACACATCAGCACATCCTCAGACATAACACTCAAGATAATCTTCAACTCTTCTTTCCCCAGTTCGAACACCACCAGTGGATTCCAGTCAATCTGCTGGTATCCAGTTACCTATTTTAATCTGTTGGTATACAGGCGTTACATTCAGAAGAATGTAAACTAAACCTGACCAATATGAATGCTTTAACTTTAGGCACTGTGCTCTGTTGACTTATGAACACTTCTTCAAAACGGTGTGTGGCAGTGTGCAGTGCGACTAACCAAATCCTTTCATAGCCTTGAAAAGTGTCTCAGCATCAGCGTTGGCGTTGAATCCGCTCTGAGCCTTGATGGTTCCTCTTCCAGCCTGGAGAGAGAAAAAAAAAAAATATATATATATATATATATATATATGAAAACATTCATTTAGTTTTCAGTGATTCTTCTCTGGAGTTTAAAGCTGTAGCTCTTCACTACAGCCCTGTAGATTTCTGTAAAGCTAAAAGGGTTCGAAAAATAAAACAAAATTATACCATTTTTTCTTTTTGTGTGCTGCCTGTCCTTTTAAGAACTAATGCAGGTCAGCTGAGTAGTTTTCCACAAGGAATGTTTGACTGAGCAACCAAAGTGTGGGATGAGGGGAAAAAGTGAGAGAGAGACCGAGAGAGAGAGAGAGAGAAAAAAAAAGACAGAAGGGCGGAGATACAGTGGGTTTATGAGTCAGACGCTGGCCAAGACAGAATCCTTATGCAATAGTAGACATGTTTATAAGCCCATGAAGCTTTTAAATACAGTCATTCTCTGGTTATCTTCTACTATACACTCTCATACTTATTAGTTTGCAAAAGCCCTTTATTAAATCATTAACATCCACTGATGATACACATGCCATCGTTCAGATTCAGTACATCACTGATATATAATACTACATACCGAAATATTTGGATTGGGAAAATGTTAGATCATACTTGGTAAATTCTTATTTTCTTCTTCAGTAGTTTTTCAAACGAATGCAGAAATGTGCAAGGACTTTTTCCTATCTATAGCGGTACGTCAGAACATTAATAATCTGACCGTTTCAGACTATTGTGTTCCACCATGTTTTTCTACAGTCCCATCCTTAATTTGAGTAATAAGAGTTATTCCTACAGCAGTCCATGTGATGTGCAGGAACCTACAACCCACAACTGTCACAAGCCTCTTGACGGAAGGAAAAAACAGACTCGATGTTGCACCATCTATTTAAATAGTGCAATCCCATTCCTTATAATTCACTTGGCTTGGCATTTAATGCAACAAGATCAGACCAGCGTATGCATACGAGTTAGTTATTTTTGATCACTGTTAGTTTTCCTTCCCCTCAGATGTTGTCGTGTCGGTCTGGGACTTCCTTCTTGGCATTACAATTAAACAGCACATCAGAATAACAGGATATAGAGATCTGTCAGAGGTAGAGCTT
>JAQQZR010000013.1:3229289-3245499 GCA_030068235.1 Notoglanidium macrostoma | reverse complement strand
GTGTGGCTGTTTGTCTGTGTTGGCCCTGTGGTGGACTGGCGACCTGCCCAGGGTGTACCCCGCCTCTCACCCCAAGAAGAATCTGAGTTATTTTCACAATATTATAAAATACTGTCAACAGTAATCTTTAAAATCCCTGCGGTTTTCATGTCTTACGTTAATCATCAAAATGACTAAAATTTCTCAAGCTGTTATTCATTGAGCCACTCATGTCACATTTTTAAGTTTTTGTAATTACAGCAACAGACAAAATAGGCTTAGTAATTAAGGCTGACGTGCAGGCAAGCTCTTCTTCTTTTATAGGATGCTTTACATTTAATCTGTCATAGCGCTCTATTCATGACGTTTTGCCAAGAAGGGGGTGTGTTTGTTGGTAGGGGGAATTTCGTAACTCTCGTGCCAGGCTTATTGGTAATTATTGGTACAATTATTTAAAAAATTGGTACCGAATTGTCCCTAGCAGAAACATTTTAACATGCATATTGGTAAAAAAAGTGCTTAGTAAAACTCTCTGTACAGCTCCGTACTGTACATAAACACTATGATGGCCTGGTGTAAGCAGTGTGTGTTGCATTTTGCTCTCCTAGGATAATCTCACCATGTTCCTGAGGGGATGTGAGGAGTTAGGACTAAAGGGATCACAACTGTTCGACCCAGGAGACCTGCAGGACATGTCTATACGCGCCAACCTAACGTACGCATCTGACTGTGTGTGTGTTACAGCAATGATGCTTCTTTAGGGAACAGTTTAAAGAACCAACCCATGTTTTCACCAGTTTAATAATATTATCTGTTTAAACACTAGCTCTAGTAGTGATCGATACTAACTTCAGTGCAAGTGCCAGTGCAACTTTGTTTTTCATCCTCACACCAGTGATGCACATTTACAATAACTTTGATTGTTCAACACTAATCTTTAAACCCCCCGCTGAACTCATGTCTCATTTTAACGGCGATCCTGACAAAGTCAGTTGCTCGAGCTGTTGCCATGGTGATGAAATAGAGCCATTCCTTTCTAGTGTGCGTGTCAAGTGAGTGTCAGTGTGTGAACAGAACAAACCTGATCCAATTTTTAAACAAATCTAACCTGAAATATCGCAGAATTTCTCGCAGTGCGACGCAAAGCAGGTCATGTGAAGTTGCCGAAACAACAGCGAGTAGCTATTTAGCCAAGCGCATGTGGGAATCCGTATTTCACGCTAAAATTAAGAGAAATGTGAAACGACAGACTACTAATGCATGTAATCCAAGTCGTGTCGATGACCATGTGTTTCTTTCTGTGGTATAGACGAGTGTGAGCAATTTCAGATGCTGTTCTGGTGCTAATTTTATGGTTGGCGCTATGTTTACATTTATTCCTGTCAGAAGTTAGCGGTCGTCTGGTTCTCTGAAATCACAGGGAGACCTCGCTAATGCAGATAAAATGCTATTTAATAGGAGAAAAAATGTCAGGGATCTCAAACATAACCAGACCTGACGAATTGTACACCTTTTGCTCTAAAACCCTCCAATATTAATTGATGAATTGGAAGCCCCGCCCCTTTCACCACCATTTCACATTCATTTTCTTTCCTTTTAAAGTGCTTGAATGATTTCCCTTGCTTTCTGTCGGGGTAAATTGAGAATCTTATTAATGTGAAACAATATCCATCAATGTATATCTGATTATAGTGAAAAACTGCACGTTTTGGGACAAAAGAGACAATAAAAGAAAACACAGAGCTACAAAATCTTGGTTCAAGTCATTTTAATAGTATTTCTAATTAGAAAGAACTTTAAATTAGAAATCCATTTATTAATAGAATTTAATCATAGGTCAACAGTAATCAATAAGCTTTGCAGAATTGAAGCTCAGATGTTGATTATAAATACTGATATGCAAAGCATTCAGGGTGGATTTTCATTTTCAGTACTAAGGTTTCATTATTCTTATTGAAAAAATAAATTAGTGGGAAAATAATAGTGTTATTGTGCCTTCTCTAGTGCACTGTAGTGCCTTTCTCACAATGAGGTTTATATATGAGAAGAAACAATCCTTGTTGTTGCATTTGTGCTAGTTGGTGTCTGTGTGTGTGTGTGTGTGTGTGTGTGTGTGTGTGTGTGTGTGTGCTGTATTTTGCAATGTCTGTGTATCTTGTGTTAAAACTGAGCTTTACACTCTCGCAGGGGTTCAGATTGCAGTCGGAAGCTGAAGAATGTAAGTACAATGGAGCATACATGCATTTGGTATTTTTGGGGTATTTGGGTATTTTGTTTTAGTGTATTTTCATATCTGGTTGCTCTCCACTCACGTGGACATTTTATATATATATATATGTGTTTTTGCGTGTGCCACTATAGGTGCTGATCACTATTTACTGGCTGGGCAAAACTGCAAACGGTTATACCTCGTATAGTGGCCCAACGCTTGACCTAAAAGAGTTCGAAGGTCTATTGTCCATGATGAGGAAGGTAAAGAAAGACCTGATCAAGAAGTCTGACTTGTTTAACGCCATCACAATAACGCTGATCACTAATATGATTAACTTTTGGAACAGTTTACGATATATAGACAGTTCTCATTAATATAGGAATTTACAGACCGGCTTCCTCCAGTGTGTATAATAATGCGATTCGGTGCGTGCAGGAATGCGTGAATGAGGAGCCTGACTCCCCTAAGCGCAGTGTACGGGACAGCGGATGCGTGGACAACTGGGAATCGGAACATTCGGATTCGTTGTCCCCTCCGAGGCACAGACGAGAGGATTCCTTCGACAGCTTGGACTCCTTCAGCTCGCAGTCACAGCCCACACCTTCCCCCGATACTGTGCTCCGTGCTAACAGTGAAGGTGAGACACACACACTGAGAGCACGCTATAGACTGACATTACACACAAAGCTGTGTGAGTGACGATATGTCACAGAGTGTGTGAGAAGATTCACACGTGACACATGAGAAGTGTATGTGATTTCACACAGTTGGTGGAGAGAGTTTTGCGTGTGTGTGTGTGCGTGTGTGTGTGTGAGAATTTGTGGTAAACTGAACAGATTTCACATAAACACATTATACTTGCAAGGAACTTCCACTTTAACCACAGTAACTTAAAAAGGAACATTTTGGCAATTTTTAAAAAATAATATAACATAACAGCAGTTTCCCTCTTGGCCAATTTTCTAGCCGAATGTCCCCACAAGGTCTAAACTTCCAGACATTCCTATTCTAGTGGGGTCATTTAGTCCCAACCAAGATAGAAAACATGCATATACACAAACACACACACACACACACACACACACACACAGTCATAACAGATGCCTCAGGCGGTCTGAATGGAGATGAGGCTGTACCAGTCTCAAACGGTTTTTGTGTTTTTGTTTCGTCTGTTTCTCTGCATGTGTTACGTCTTTTACTGGCTGCATTTGACAAACAATACTTTAATCATGTTTGAAAAGTAATTGAATGAATTCATAAACATCCCCTCTCTCTGTCTCTGTCCCTCAGATTTGGAGGGAGATCACAGGAAGGTGCCAGATGTGCTAAAGGACGACATGTCCGCCCGGCGTGTGTCCTATAAAGAGCCTCGAGCTGCGCTGCCTTTTAACCAGTACCTTCCCAACAAGAGTAATCAAAGCACCTATGTTCCTGCTCAGCTGAGGAAGAGGAGGAGCGAACGTGAAGAAGAACGCAGGAGTGTCAGTAACTCCACCTCCCCCATTAGGTAACTTTATGAAACACTGAATTTTTTGTTTTTTTTTTTTTTTTTTTTCTTTTTTTTTTTTTTTTTTTACAGGATTAAAAGGAACGTGACTTAAGACTTAAGACTTAAGGGTGAAAAATCATAATACGGATAAACACATACACACCTACCAGCAAGCACTGTTTTATCCTCATTTACTGAATGTGTGTGTGTGTGTGTGTGTGCGCGCGTGCCACATTCCTCTGCAGAGAGGAGTGCGTTGGCATTTTGAGTGAGACGCCTCCTCTTGCCCTTAACGCCCAGAAAACTGTGACCTGGGCAGCTGTAGGAGGGGCGGAGCCTCAGCTGGATGAGGCGGAGCTTAAGAAGATGAGAAAGCTAGAGAAGGCGGGTATTAAAGTGTTGCCTGCTTCTACGCGATACAGCAGGTTAGAAGGGCATCGTAGTGACGTTCACTGACTAACTGGACTAATGGCATGAGGGTTTTGCGTGTCATACTCGACTAATTAAAGCACATGCAGAGATTCTTTGGGTTTTATTGTAGCTTGCAGTATGTATAAACGTTGCGTGGCCATGCGATTGAGCTTTTTGAGATGAATAACATCTGGATCCTGCTTTTTGGAATGTATATGATGCTGAGCCAGATTTCCGCGTTGTCTTTTGCATGGTAGTGTTTGTGGTGAAGGTTTCTGGCACTAGAAAGCACTGCTGCATTGATTTTGCGTTGAACTGTGACCGTTGCCTAAAATAAAGGTGTGTCGCGTGATCTGGATGCAAGTTCTAAGACACTAACACCGTCAGCCTGCGTTCCTGCTTGCGTTCTTGACACCAACCTTCCCTCAGTCCTAAGGTGACTGCCGTAGAGCCCGATCAGGCTACACTTCCGTCTCCGGACATCGTCCGTCGAAGCGATAACAACGTCCCGCAGGCCGAACACACCCGCGAGTGGGACGAAGAGGAAGATGAGGACGAAGAAGGAGATCGAAAAGTCCCCGATATCCGAAAGGACGACCTTGCGTCCCGGAGGGCGCGCATGAACCAACCGAAACCCAGCGTCGCGCATCAGTTCCTGCCAAGCTCGTGCAGCACGAAGGACCGCGAGCGTTGGGAGGGGATCCGGCTTTCCTCCCAGCATGCTGTGCTGGAGATGTTGGAGAAAATGGATCAGGAGAAGAAGAGGTGTGTGGTGTGAGAGAAGGCGTGAAAATCGATGCAGAAATACAATAACAAGATGATGCATGTCAGCGTTTTGATCATTCTTTGATATCGCTTAATATTTAGGTGTTAGACGCCACAACAGGAACAATTTCAAGAACTTTTCTGCAGCATTTTTCCACCAGAGGAATCAGGGCTAATTTTAGTAGCAACTTTTTAGCTCCTTCCACATAATAGGTCATTTTCTGTGGACTAACTGGTCAAAGACAAGTTTTATAAGATTTCCCTGGTGGACTTTAGTGGAAACTTGTCTATAATGTCTACGTAGTATATTTGGAAAAGATACCTGTTTCATGTGCCTTTTATGCTTGAACATGGTTAGAGGGTCTGCACGAGCCATTCATGCACCCATTCATTTCCACTGTCTTCTTTTCTGTCTATATGTGTGGAAAATGTGTCTTGGCGGTGGTGTTTCCTCTGTTCCATTTGCGCGTGGATTGTTTGATGGGACTTTTTCACGTGTTCCGTTGCCTCACTCCACCGCAGCGAATCCGACCCCGCCGCTGCCGAGGTGTCGATTGTAACTCGCAAGGACAATCCCTTCCTAAGTCCTCATGGGAAAAAGACGAGTGAGGAGGAAGAGAGTGACGAGGAGGACAAGAGGCGGTTGTTTGTCCCAAACGTCCAGAAGGACGATCTTGCCAGGAGGCGAACTCATACGGGATCCCTCCCACAAAGGGATCCTCGTCAGATATTGGCCCAGACGAGTATCACTCAGTCAGACCTCGAGAAGTGGCAGAGACTTTCAATGACTATCGAGAACAGGTGCCGTAAAAAACATACGTGAAACACGCACTCACAGACACACACAGTCTCTTTCTCACTCAAGAGTGAAATAAATAAAAAAAAGCAAGCTGGTTCCTGTTATCACTCAGATTGAACACTTTCTGACCAATCAGATTAGAGCGATATGTAATAAATAATAATAATAATAATAATAATATATTAACCTTATTCATATAGCACCTTTCATGTGTAATGTAGTTCAAATAGATTTACATGGTAGTAAAATAAAGCAATAAAAAGGTATGTAAGGAAATACATCTAGCTATAGAAACAGCAATAAAGGATAGTAATTAAAATATTTATTAACACAGAATAAATCCCGACAGTAAAACGCAACCACAATAGCCACACAAACGTAATAACATGGCATAATACTTGTGTATAGCTAATTATATCATAAGTTTATTATAGTTGTGTGCACCGTGTTGTTCCACAGCGAGGCCGCTCCGGTTGAAGTGTCAATCATGTCTCGTAAGGACAACCCCTTCCTGAGCCCCGAGAAAGTAAGCGAGAACGAGGATGATGAGGATGATCAGAGAGAGGCAGAGAGAGGCAGACAGGCTGCTTTGCCTAATATACAGAAAGATGATCTGGCTAGGAGGCGGGCTCAGGCGGGCGCCCTGCCGCATCGGGAGCATCAGCAGTCACTGGCTCAGACGGCCATGACGCAGTCAGACCTGGAGAAGTGGCAGAGACTGCAGATGAGCACTGAGAGCAGGTGCCTGACCTCTAACCTGTCTGTAGGTTTGACCTGAACAAGAGGGTTTCCTGTGTAGTGCCCGAGACGGCCAGTCATTTAGGGTTCGTCCAACAGCTGGGATTGTATAGAGCTAGTTGCGCTCATGTTTAGCTATTTCTTTTCATTTTAAACATTTGATTATGGGTTTACATTTTAAACTGCCAATCCACAAGCTCCAGTCTTGGGAGTCCGTAGGAAACAAGTGGGCAGGACTGCGGGTTCTGCGGATGGTTAAAAAAAAGGGAATGGATCAACTGCTTATTTTGGGTGAGAGAGAGAGAGATGCTTCGGATGAGGACTTAAATAGGATGCATCATAAATGACACAAGGGACTACATTTACGTGAGGCCGAGTTCGCGTGTGTTTAACTATCTACTGTAACACGCAGGTTGTTTCTTTTGTTCTGTTCTCTTGTGACCTGAAAATTGTTTTCTTTCAACATTTAACTGTATTTACTTTTCATATTTCCTCTCATTCATTGTTCATCTTTTCTCTTACTTGCCCCTCCTTGTACATGTGTGTGTGTGTGCATGTGGTGTGTACAACGTGCCTATGTGTGGGTGTGTACCGGGTGTCTGGGTGTGTGGGTGTGTGGTGCAGTGATTCGCCCCCTCTGTGTCAGTCCTGCCGTGCTGCTTCCTCAGCGAAGGTTGCCCCTAGCGACCCGACTCGTTGCCGGGGGCGTTCCCCTGGTGACCGCAAGCGCGTTGTGACGTTCGGGGACGTGACTAAGATGGAGAGCGTTTCCTGGGAAGAGGAAAGACAGGAGGAAGAATGGAGGGAAGAGGGTGGGAAGGATGAGTCAGAGACGCTGCGACGCCTCCTCTCCTCAGCAACTGTTGCCATGCCCACCGCTGGGATGAGCTCAGGGCGAGAGAGAGAGTAGGATACACACGCATGCCCGTAGACACGCCTTAAGCATATAGGCAGAGTTTCAGACGCACACCATGACATACACAACACACTTTATGATAAGAATACTGGAGGTTTGAGGTTGATTGTACTATAGTTTTCACTGCAATCTCAATAAAAACGATACCGCACGCTTTGCATGTATTTGGCTTGAGGGAGTTAAAAGAGGAGCGATTTAATGGTGCTTTTTGTGCATGTCAGGTTTATGTGAGAGAATAAGTAAAGAAGCTTTGAATTATATGGAGTGTAGCTATAGTTAGAAGTGTGTGTGTGTGTGTTGAGGTGGAGGAAGTGGCACCGTATCTATTTGCATATATCTGTATAATTTAATACCCGCTTTAGACCTTCTTTAACCTGGACTGTATTTTCATCTTCCTCTTCTTCTATTGTCCACTTCTGTGTGTCTCTGTACTCATCGTTTCTCTCCATTTTCCCTCTATATTCACGGTTATCACAAACATATCTGCTCGCTAGAGGCTTAAGCACGTCACTCCTCAAGTCCCCGCAATCCTATATTTCTGAGCCCAAACACCCTTTGACCCTTTCTGAGCGCGAGACTCTTGAGCTGAGGCTGGCCGAGAAAGCGAGGGATGAGAAGCAGTATGAGGAAGAGGAGGAGGAGGAAGAGAAAGAAAGACAGCCGGATTTAAAGAAGGATGACATGATGGCCCGGCGGACTGGAGTGTTTCAGAAAGCCAGCGGAAAAACGTATAATCGGTTCCTCCCGCTGCCTGCCTCTAGGAAAGAAACACGTCCAGATGATTCGCTTCCAAAAGAGAGCAAGAGTGGGTCCAGAGATGCACTGTTGGAGAGAAACATAAAAACAAAGCGATTCAAAGTGGGACAAAGGTGGGCTTGCATGGTGTGGGGCATGTGTCATAGAAAATTGTGTAGACTTAGGTTGAAAAATTGCCACAGGTTCGCAGTGCGTGTTTAACATCCATTTCCTTCTTAAACAACTTATTGAAGCGTGAGCTGATTGACTAGCAGGCTAAATAATTCTACCTAGCAAGTTGTATTACATTACATAGATACATTCATACATCTCAAGTTATACTTCTACACGCTGACATTGACGCCGAGTTGACACATTTTTGAGTTGGCCCAAATCTGAGCTGCGATTTGAGATGTTATGAGGTGTGTGGTCTTTGTGTATTTGCGTTTAAGACTAAGCACTCTTTTAACAGAGCTGAACAGGTAAAACCTGAGCCAAAGGTACTGTCATCTGTCACGCAAAAAGAGCCAGAAGTTCTTGCTTCAACTTCGATCCATGCCGAGGTTCATTGCGACAGTTACAATTATCCTGTTGATGATGAGTACAATGATGGAAGTCCCCTCTCTAACCTGGAGAAGGATGACATGCTTGCAAGGAGGACAGGATCATACCAAAAACCCAGTGGGAATCAGTTTAATGCCTTTCTGCCTAAACCTAGAGGCGTCAACAGCAAAACGAAGTCTTTGAGTGGGCAATACCAGTCAAACCTCAAAACCAGCGGACAAGAAAAGAAAAATACTCAAGAGAGGTTAGGCACTTAAAGGAGAGGGGTGTGCATGAATATAGTTTTCATACAAACCCTGTGGCCTTCATTTATATGTACAAATGTACCCATGGATGACGATTGAATTGCAGTTGAATTGCCTAGAGTGTGATTGCCTAGATTGTACTATCACAGCAAGACAGATAAACATCTCATTGGCTGTGATTCTGTTTGATTAACCTTTTTCACAATGACTAACTATATTTCCCTGCGTTTGGTTTATGTGGCAGATATTGTGGATTTAGTTTGGATTCTCCGGACCCTTGCTTGTAGTTGCATGTTTTACTGGGGACTCTGTTGCTTTCACTTGTTTTGTGACTCTTGTTTTGTAGCAGTCCTGGGTGCTAGTTTTTAATTCCAGCCCTTGTTC
Organism: Notoglanidium macrostoma; assembly: GCA_030068235.1. Classification (NCBI taxonomy): domain Eukaryota; kingdom Metazoa; phylum Chordata; class Actinopteri; order Siluriformes; family Auchenoglanididae; genus Notoglanidium; species Notoglanidium macrostoma. The sequence continues at coordinate 3,236,262 of JAQQZR010000013.1, read as the reverse complement.
TTGCACTTGTTTCTAGTCAAACATAGGGAATTTTCCACTGCACACTAAACAACAGAAATTGGCCAAACAGGAATCTTTAGAGACAACTGGAACTTGATGGGAATGTAACTCGGCCTCTATCATCTGCATTCCCAATCACCAGCCGTCCATTATCAATCCTGCTTATCCATCAGGGAAGCTAGAGCTAATGGCAGGAGACATATACATTCACAACTATGGGCAATTTAGGGTAGCCAGTTTGGGCTGTGGAAAGAAACCAGTAGCCCCGGAAGAAAACCCACGCAGACTCGGGAAGAACGTGTACATTCAGCACAGAAAGTACACAGTCGGCCGGGAGTTTCAGATCCGGAACCTTCTTGCTGTGAGATGACGGCGCTAACCACTGCACCGCCCTGCCAGACATTCCCAACCCGTGGACTGTAAATCTAGAAGATTATACCACCAGTTACCGATGTGTTCATGTGGTGGAACCACTGCAGAGGTTCCTGGACTCCTGTCCAAATCTATTAATCTGTAACATAAAGGAGAGTGTGACTCAGGTAAGTGAAATTATTGTCCCAGGAACGATAGTCCGTTGCCACTGAACTGGATCTAGTGCTTCCTTTTTATTTTTTTATCCAGCCATCTCCAGGAATTGTCTCACCTTTTTGGTCTTAAACCATAAGCAGGCCACATGTACTGCCTTTTATCTACCTCTAGGTGACCAGCCATGGGGTTATAATGAAAAGTGTTTCCCTGCAGCTTTTGGGAGCTGACATGTGCATCACAGTGTTTTGAGTGTCGTGACTCACTCTGTATAGTTTATTTCTTGCCAAGAGTACAAGAGTACATACCCGGAGTCAGCTGTGAGGAAGTCTGACTTGAGGGTCAATGAGAATGAACAAGCTCAGTGGCAAATTTCATTCAGCCTTCACAAATTCAACTCTTTTTGAAGGTGAAGCTCAAAGTAGAGGTGGTGACTGACAATATGCATATGGTACCATAGGTATACATCTGGATGAATGAAGTCACAAAATAAAACACCAGCTACGTACATATCTGTGTGTTGCATGTTAGAGATTACATGCGGTAAAAACGATCACTATCTTCTGCAACGCAAACATAGTTCAGTTAAACATCAATTTTGTAGACTCTCTCGAGACATTTTTGCTCCTCTGGATGTTAAAAGTGCACAGACTGGAAATTTGTAGGACTGTGGGTGTTGCTTTGTATGTACTCATTTTCACCACAATTCTTCTGCCAAGCTTTTAAAACTCTGTAGACATGTATTCTCCAGAGGAATGCTGGGTCTGGTTGCTGCTCTTTAAATCACCTCTCATATTGGCATCTTTTATGTGAATTCTACTGGTGGTTGGGGCATCAGTGCATGTAGGACTGCTGGCTGTGGTGGCTCCTTCTTGCAGGATGCCAACATGAAAAGAATATTTTGACATCCCCGAGTTTGTGACATGTAGACATGTGGTTGGCATCTGCATGGACCCTAGGGCCCTAGGCACTGGACCCACTGTAAGTTAAGAGTCTGATGATGAACTTCTCCAGCACCTTCTCTGAGTCCTTGTGGTCAGACCATTCTGCCTCAAAGATTTGGATGATGTACATGATCAGCGGAAGAGCACAAACAAGATCTAACACTTATAAGTATTTACAATTGGAAACCGAGAATACAGACACTGAGATTGTTACTCTGGAAGGTGAAAGGTTGGCCCCCCTCCTCTACTATCACTAGGTTGAATTGCCTAGGGTGACTTCAGTGTAGTCTAACCCACTCAAGCACAGGCCTCCTTACAGACTACGAATAGAAACCTGAGCCAGCCCCATGCTGAGGCAGTGCTCTGGAACATGTCCCGGTATGTCTTGATTTTAACCGAGAGTGCTCCCAGGCAGAATTGGGTACTGTTCAAAATGACACGACCACCAGCTTATGACTCCACAGTTTTAGCGGGTGGATCCTGTTATTGGCTGAGGACTGTTGCTCCAGCAGCTCCTCAAGAGACTGGATGTCTTGGGCAAGAGGTCTGTGCTTCACCATCACTTTGCATCATTATCCAAGCTACTCCTATGTTTTGATTCCTGTCTAAAAGTTCTTGCAAAATGCTACTAGGCGAACACAACAGGCCTGGGGGTGACTGTAAAGTCCACGATGTTGGAGGATGTTTATTGGAGCTCTGCGCAAAGCCATTGTAACAAAAACAAACATCCATGAATTCAATTCCAGGATTTTAAACTGAGTTTGATCCTTCTGTTCCCAAGCTGCCCTCAAGCGTGCTGCCTGTGTTTGTGGTGTTGCACATTGTCTGGTGTAGTATTGGTAACCAGTGAGCAATGAACAGTGCATGTAGCCCCTCCCCCAAGTGCCATTTGTTCTTGTTGGTACAAAATCAGTATCTATTGTCGGTCCTTCAGCCTCTGTGGTTGGTCCACACTGCACACTGCTGGTTAGGAGTGTGGTGATGAATTTCTTCTGCATGTTCTCCTGAGTTCTCCTGGTCAGTCCATTCCTCAGGAGTCAAGGATTGTCTGGTTGAAGTACATGAACAAAGGAAGAGCACAAGCAAGATCTATCAGCACTATCTGTTGTAGTGTTGGTAACCAGTGAGCAATGAACAGTTCATGTAGCCCCACCCCCAAGTTCCACTTGTTCCTGATGGTACCAAAAGAATGGAGGTTTGGTACTGGACTAGTAACCAATGGGAAAAAAAAAAAGTTTTATTGTGTGAAAAGTTCTGGTAATGTGTGCAGTGGAAAAGGCCTTGGGCCCGTAGGTACTTGGATTCTATTTTGAATCACTTGTAAGTTATTTTGGATACTACTGTACAGGTATATGCTAAAATTTAATTCCAGGCTGTACTAATCATGGATCAGGATTTTGTTTGTTATAGTTTGTTTTCAAGGCATGGCAATGAAGTGTTGATGTAAAGTTGAGCATTCATGTTCCTTTTGTTACTAATGTTCTGTTGCGAAGTCTTTTTTGCTTGTCCGTATAACCTTCAGCATCTATGGTTGGTTTGAACTTGAAATACTGAACAGATGTACTTCTTCAAAAAGTTATTTCTCTTCCCATCTTTTGCTTCAGTAACCATGGCTACAATCTCAGCCCCACCCATAGATCTGTGATCCCGCCCCCAGCAGATGTTTACATGCCCAGAAAATGCCCACAAACTCTGGATGGGCAGAAAGCAGACACTGTGGGCATGATGGGTGGGGAAACAGATGTTGTGGGCAGGGCCCAGGCACAAAGCCCTTTACCTGAACCTGATGCACGGCACATGTTTTGCCTGGATGATGACGTTTTCCCCCTGACGTGAGGACCTCCTTAACCCTAACACACACAAACAAACTACATATTTTCCTCCTTGTACTTACATACATTACTTGGCTGAACCCAAGCAGTCAAAATTCCAATAACAACCAGTTTTGTCACATTTAAATGCTTTAGGGTCTTAATAGAAGTCTGGGTCTGATACCACAAACTTTTTTTATTTCATGTTATCAAAAAGTAATACATAAATGTATTCATTTTATATAGTATATTTTGGACATTGACATTTTTCTTTCAGGTGTAAAAAGAAAACAACATGAAGTATTAGGATTTTTTTTTTTTTAATTAGCCTAATTGGAGTATTCCCACTTTTTGCATGTTTTGCAGTATATGTTCTCCAGGATTTATGGGAAATGTATAGAAAGGTACACTACTAATAGTTTGGTGTTAAGAAAACACTGAAAACACCATAGCTACGCTGTCTGAAATTAGTAGCACTATTTAGTAGGATTAAAAGAGTAATAAACATGTGTTATAACTCACAGACATGGTAAAACGATTAAAACCCAAATTCTTTACTCAAGTAATATATAGCTTTAAATTCTTAGGTCAAGTTAAAGTAGAAAAGAATAAACTCTTAAATTCACACAACATACTTCACAATTTTAAGTATGTTTGCTTTGTTTTGATTTAGTGCCGTACTTTATGTAATAATTGTCATTGTTTCTATTGAAAGAACACTATTTTTATTATTTGTAATACAAAAAATGATTTATCATGCAAATATCATGTAAATATATGACTTTTGGATGACTAATGAAATCAAAATAGTTATTTGTAGTAGAATCAGACTTCTGGACTCTATGCTTTTTGCTAAACTAAAGCAGGTATGCATTTGCATGTTATGTGACATCATGTTTGTATCCGGCTACCAATCAGGCTTGTTTCAATTTTGTTCCCAATGATCGTAAGTCATGTGTTTGAACTGAACTACGAGTATGGGAGCTGCGTTTCTGTACACATATTCTCTGCAGGAGACTGATTTCTGAATTAGATAGATAGATAGATAGACAGACAGACAGAGAGATAGATAGATAGAACTTTATTAATCCCTGGGGAAGGTTCTCTGGGAAATTCAGTTTCCAGTAGCAGCACACTGACGGACAGTTTAAACAAGAATTATATATCAAAAATCTAGAATACAATATAAAAAAGGAAAAATAAGAAAGAAAAAAAAACAAAAACAAAAAAAATTATACCATATGGCATATATGTAAAATAAAATATAGCATATATATATATATATAGTATATATATACACACACATAATATAGCGTAGAGCAGTCACAGACACAGAGGTAGTATATAGTGGTGGAGAGATTATAACAGAGTATGATGAAGTTTTACATGTGTAGCACAGTATGGGTTTGAATTATGTATGAAACTGCATTAGAGTCATGAAAAATAGTTGTAAGTTATGTGATGCTTGTGCACGGAGACACATTGCTCTATATAGTGTCAGAAAAATGATCTAGAAAAGAAGTAAAACGCTTGGATTTTCAGCTTGCGCTATGCTATGACATTATTACTATTGTTGTTGTTATTATTAGGGGTCCAAGCACTGCAAGAGCTGGAATCCTATTATTATTATTATTATTATTATTATTATTATTTCTTTCCTCCAAAGCTCACAATCTTCTTCCTTTAATCTTTAATGTTCTAGATTCAGTCACAAGGCTTCTAGTGTTTCTGATGAAACCGAGTAAGTGCCTGTTTTTTGTCATCCGTTCTGTTGACCTTTCACTCTCTATGACCTGCTGAAGAACTGCAACTTTTGCATGGAAATAACTTCCTTCACTCATGCATCCGAAAATAGATGTGCTGATCTAACCTTTTAGTCTTGATATGTTTACTGTGGTGGAACGCACACACTAGCATATACACTAGCTGTCCACACACAGTAGAGTGAAGGTGCTGAGAAAGTAGTTTAAAGACTGTTGCCTAATTTACTGACTTTGGACTTGTCTCATTATTTCATTTTCCTTTTTCCCGTCTGCATCCTGCACTGGATTTTAACCTTTAAACCTCGGCTCAAGGTCTCGTTCTTCACACGGCCTTGGACTTGTGTGTACGCTGTTAACAGTTTTGTTCCGCTTCGTCTGTGGTTTTTAGGAGCGTGAGTTTGATTGACATGCGTGATGAAGAGGAGGATGTGGACTCGCTGTCACCACACAGCCAAACACGGCACGAGAGGCTGCACAACCAGTACAACAAACTCAAAGAGGAGGATGGCCACTGGCAGGATGTGAGTCACGTCCGAGTGAATGCTACATGTAACAGTGAAAGGGGAAACAAAACATATCTCTTCACATATGCATCACTGCCTGCCTATGGAAAAACTCCATACATTGTCTGCTGTTGTGTAAATAAGGAATTAACATGATGCCAGAAACCACAATGCACTCCATCCTGAAGAATTATCCATGTGCGTGTGTGTGTGTGTACAGGATCTAGCTCGGTGGAAGAATCGAAGGCGCAGTGCCTCTCAGGACCTGATCAGGAAAGAGGAGGAGAGGAAGATGATGGAGAAACTGATGACATCAGAGAGAAGTTCACAGAATCGCAGAAAGAGCATCAAAACATACAAAGAGATTGTGGAGGAGAAGTGAGGGGCTATCTCTATATCCCACTCTCTTATCTCTGTCTGTTTCTTTCTCTTTCTCTGCATGATGTCATACCCTTAATGTTTCATACCTATTTACTCCATTTTCATGTTCACGCAACTTTATACGGACATTTAACATGACCATAGCTAATAAATATATAGTAAGAAAACATTGTTCTTACTGCAGTATTAAAAGCGGGCCTGCAGTGCACTGTGAGTCCTGATCGACCTTCAAAAGCATGATACTGCAAGACATTTCATCATGTTTCCATTTCACTCTTTCATACCGTTGGATTCTCTTTCAACCTGCATTGTATAAAAAGCATGAATATTAAAGATAAGTCTTATCGTTTATTAAGTGTTTCTCTTAAGTGTTAAATTCTCTCTCTGTCTCGCTCTCTTTCAATCTCTCTCTCACTGCACTTGCTCTAGGGAGCGTCGAGAGCAGGAGCTGCACGAGCTATACTGCCAAGCCTCGACTCCCGAAGAGAAAGCAGCAATATTACAGCGCTATGCCCTCCGCTTCACCATCAGCGACGCCATATTGGAGAAACTCCAGCTTCCAAAACTCCCGTCTGTCGCAATACTTCAATCTGCACGCGCACTGAATGAAGAATCCGAAATTCCAGAGTCTCAGACATTCACTGAAATAGAAACAGATTCCAGCGACCAGTACCTTAAAAAGATAACACACACTATAATGCAGAGCCAACTCAACTCTCCGAGTTTATCACCGATAAAAGACTCTAGAACTCCAGAAGTCCCAATTTATCCAGAAATCCCCCTCTCACCAGCACGAGACTCAGAAGTCCAGCTTTCTCCAGCACGAGACTCCAAAACTTCAGAAGTCCAGCTTTCTCCAATCCGAGACTCCAAAACTCCAGAAGTCCAGCTTTCTCCACTCCGAGACTCCAAAACTTCAGAAGTCCAGCTTTCTCCAATCCGAGACTCCAAAACTCCAGAAGTTCCGCATTCTCCAATCCGAGACTCCAAAACTCCAGAAGTCCAGCATTCTCCAATCCGAGACTATAAAACTCCAGAAGTCCAGC
>JAQQZR010000013.1:3213191-3229189 GCA_030068235.1 Notoglanidium macrostoma | reverse complement strand
TTCTCCAATCCGAGACTATAAAACTCCAGAAGTCCAGCTTTCTCCAATCCGAGACTCCAAAACTCCAGAAGTCCAGCTTTCTCCAATCCAAGACTCCAAAACTCCAGAAGTTCCGCATTCTCCAATCCGAGACTCAAAAGCTTCAGAAGTCCAGCATTCTCCAATCCGAGACTATAAAACTCCAGAAGTCCAGCTTTCTCCAATCCGAGACTCCAAAACTCCAGAAGTCCAGCTTTCTCCAATCCAAGACTCCAAAACTCCAGAAGTTCCGCATTCTCCAATCCGAGACTGCAAAACTCCAGAAGTCCAGCTTTCTCCAATCCGAGACTATAAAACTCCAGAAGTCCAGCATTCTCCAATCCGAGACTCCAAAACTCCAGAAGTCCAGCATTCTCCAATCCGAGATGCCAAAACTCCAGAAGTCCAACATTCTCCACTCCGAGACTCCAAAAGTTCAGAAATCCAGCTTTCTCCAGTCCGAGACGCCAAAACTCCAGAAGTCCAGCTTTCTCCAATCCAGGACTCCAGCAGTCCAGAAGTCTCACTTTATCCAGTCCAAGAAACTCAACACATCTCCCTCTCAACTTCCCATGACTCCAAATCCTCAGAAGCCCCATTTTTTCCCATCAGAACTACCAAAACCCCCGAAGTCCCTCTCTCGCCTGCTTGGATACCCCCTGCACCATCCAGACCTGTGCCATTACTAACGCCGAAACCTTACAGCCAGCCCAAATTTAATCAGCCTTCTTATAAGCAAGTTAAGGTAAAAGATATTCTTTTTTGCTATTAACGGTGTGGTTTTAAAGCACTAGGGGTGTGACCCAAAGCCTGAAGTGGGCTTAGCCTAAACAGAATATTTTTTTTGTTGTTGTTGTTTTTAAAATATGAACTCCAAAAAGCAGATATTCCCAGAATATAAACAAACTAGTAGCCTAATCCTAAACCCTGACCAAGCAGTTTCTAAAAGGATGCCAAATCAAGGTTTGTTTGTTTTTTTTAGCTCTATGAGATGTCTACATCTATCTAAGGACAAACTTTACTGACCAGGAAAAAAAAAGGAACCATTTTTGAAAAATCTGATTTGTCAAAATTGTTTTAAACAACCAGTTCTTGTTGGCAGGCTTTTGGACCTTACTGTATATTCATCTATAGGACAGCCCTTCACTTACTCTTTGTATTTTATGTTTGCGGTGTTTGTTTTGCCTCAGAACGATGGACTGGTGCGTGTGAATGGTGACTCCATTATAGAGGACACAAGAGAGAGTCCAGTGAGACCCGTTCCCTTCACCCCGGCACCACCGAAACCGACTGGTCCTCAGCGAGTGACGCAAATCTCAGCAGGAAATGAAACTACAGCGCAGGAGAGCACTCAGACCTCGTCCGTTCAAAAACCTGAACATATTAAAGATGAGAGTGACAGTCAGAGCAGTCCTTTTAAAAAGAGTACAGAGGATGAGGCTTGCAAATCTCTCACAGATTCAGAACTGACAGGTTGGAGTCTTTTCTGCTCTTTGGCTACGTTTGCGTGCTCGTTTTGGGACGTTGCCAGTGACCCCGCGTGGTGTTTGTTGCTTGTCATAGGAAAGCAGACCATCCCTGATACAGCAGCGAAGCGGAACTGTGTGGTGAGGACGACCATCGTGACGGAGCTTAGAGAAACACACTCGCTCCCCACGACAGATGCTCCTATTGCCGACGAGGTACAGCTAATACTTTTATTTGGACTGATGCAAAAAAAATTCTTTAGCAGGGGGTGTGTCTAAGTTTGCTTTACTTGTAGGCAAATTACTGTGGTACAAAAGGAATAGAAGACACCAGGATGTGGGACGGGGCGGGGTTAGTGGGTTGAGGTTTTATGGGTAAGACTAAAAACGATTATCAGATGTACCGAGTATTTTAAAATGCATTTTACAATGCCTCACATAAATAAATGGCGCATAACATAAGATTAGATGTTACTCTGAATGTGAATTCTGACGCTTTCGAGTGATGAAATGACGTACCGATTCCCCAATGTGTAGATGAGCTTCTCAGACGGATTAAGCCAGAAATCTGATGAGATTTCCATCACTGAGTCCAGAAAGGCTGACATTACCTCCTACTCAGGTAACAGAAACTACACTACCCAGAGTTCCTTGCTTCGCCAATCATTTAAACTCTCCTCTCATTAAACTCAATTAGAAGATTTTTGTTTACTTTGGATTTCCTTTAAAATGTTTGAACTGGATTCCTCACTCTGTATTCTTTATCCCTGTTTCTGGCCTTAATTTCTCTCTCTGGCTCGGAATTCCTTTTTAAAAGCCACCTTTTCTCTTTTTTTATTGTGTGTCCTTATACATGTGTATATATGTGTGTGTGCGTCAGAACACGACACCTCCAGTAGCTCTAGGTTACGCTGGGAATTCTTCTCACCTTCAGGTAAAACTGGCTCTAACTAGGGGTTTCCTTCCCCAGTTGCGCTTATGGGGAGGAATGGAGAAGGAGGCACATTCGTCCACCTACTTCTCCGTCGCTTCTTGTCCTCCGTCGGGGTCCGGTCCTCGTTGATCTGTCCATTCTGAAACGTTCGACACGTTTACCCATTGCAACCTGCTGAGGGCATGATGAGATCCTTTTCAACCGATATATGCATTGATTAAAATATAACCTGCTCCATTTTGTCCTCACTAGGCCTCCTTAGTAAGAACCATTTTTAACACAGCCTAGCTATCTTCTCATGCGAGAACCTGTAACTATTATTAACAAAACAATAACAACCTCAGAGGTGTTTTGTACGTATGTACTTCCAAAAAGTGAGAAGTTGTTGTCACGGGTGTGTTAAAAAAAAAAATAAAAATAGAAATACAGGGAACTACAGTAGTGGAACCTACCTGATGAGTTCCTGATGATTGTATTTCTTATAAGCTGTACATTTTCTGCAGCATCCTCCATGACGCTTTGTTTGGAGATGCTCTGTCCATGTTCTTCCATTATCGTCATGTTTTTGTGCCTTCATTAACTTGTCATAGGGCAGCCTTGTGGTTGGAATGAGCATACTCTATATTTCAGAGCGTAAACTCTCTCCTCTCTCTTCTCCTTTTTCATTTTCCACAGAGGGATTTGACTTCACCAGCGAATGTGTGAGTACCTCCAGCACACCCTCTCACCGTCTTCCTTTCCTTTGCTCTCTGTTTTCGTTTCCTTTACACCAAGTAGAAGCTGTCCTGTCATTTCCCTTTTCCTCCTCTTTCCTTTTTTTTCGCTGTGTTTAATTGTGTGCGTCAGATCGAAACCCCAATCTTGAACCTCGCAAAGAGGGTCAATCACTGGACGTGGGACCCTAACGAAGAGCGTAAACGGCAGGAGAGGTGGCAGCAGGAGCAGGAGCGCCTGCTACAGGTACACTGAAAGGTCACAGGTGTGTCGCATGACCTCTGACCTTCCACAACTAAAAGATGGATGCTCAGCTCTAACTATATTGGACATCCATGAGATATAGGAAGAGGCTTGTAATGATTACGCGGATAGATTTCGGTAGAAGTACCGAGATAGTATTTTTACCTCAGGGTTCAGAGGCGCACTCACTGTCCTTGTGTCCTGTTTGTTTGTTGTTTATTTTCACTTGGTCTGTACACTCATTTACAGTATAGCACCTGAGAGCTGGTGGTCTTCTGTTCTCATCTCATCTCATTTCACCTTTTCTATTCTATCTCTCTTTTTTTCTGTCCCTTAAATTTTAACCTTGCAAGACAAGTCTTGGTTGCAATTTATCCATTACGCAGCGTACAATTGCACTGCGTACAGCTGTCGACCCGTACACTGATAAGACTCGAAAGAAGATTACATAATTATTGCTATTATGTAACGCAAGATTGCGTAAGTCTTTTGATGAAACAGTCCAAGATTCATTTCCAGGCCTATTTGTGTGTCTGAAATCTGGTAGAAAAGGTTTATGTAACAGCAGAATAGCATGTACTGTTAGACAAAATGAACATGTACAAGTACAGAACTAGATTTTTTCATTTGCTTTTTTCCAAAGCAAAAAAAAAAAAAAAATTCAAGATTGACAGATAGATCGACAGACATAATGTACGGTTGTGATTTATTTCAGCAGGTGAATCTACATATGAAGTCTGGCAGTTTGATCTTGAAAGATGAAGGAGTAGTAAAACCAGTGGATTGCTATGGACGGATGGAGGGATGAACGAAAGAATAGAAGGCTAAGATAGATGAGTGTCAGTAGTATGAAAAGCGGTGCAGTACTTTTGCAGTTGAATCCATATACCAAGTTTCGTGACTCTTACGAGATGTAGGAGAAGGAAAATCAGTGGTTTCTAATCAGAGAATGGAGGGATAAAAAAGAAAGAAAGAAAGAGGAGCAGAGAAAAAGCTGTGCCTTACTAATCTAGGGTACAACAATCTGACAACATTTACCAACTTTTGTGGTTCTTGCTTTTAATCTCTAGCAGTTAGACATCGGAAAATGAGTTCCAGCTAATTGGAGGAAAAAAAGAGAGATAAAAAAATGGAACGCATGAGTGATAGCGGTCTGAAAAGAGGTGGAGTGCTTTGTAGAATTTCCCAGAACATGACTGGAAAGTTTGTAGGCGTTATTTCAAAATGTATCTGTATGGGAGCAGTTTGAAAAATTTCCCAAGGGTCTATGTGGAAAAATGGACGGATAGAGGGATAACGAGGAGGGATGCGGGTGGAACATGAAAAAGAAAAATGCAAGTACACTTCTCAACAGGACGAACATTTTACAGTTGGAAAGAAGTCTCTGGCATAAAATCTTTAGGAGCATGAAAAATGAGTTGAAGTCAAAGGGAGGAAAAGCGAAGGATGAAAAAAAAAACAACAGAAAGCTGAGGCTTGAAAATTGGTAGAATGCTTTGTGGTGCTGCCCAGAACATGTCTCATCATTTTACCATTGATTGCAATTTTTATTTATTACAGAAAGACATTTTTATAGTTGTGGCACAAGCTCGGTTTCTTGTTTCCTGTTTGTTTTGAAGCTGAAATTTGTCACTTTTATACAGCATATTAATCAAGGATTTACATTTTGGCCCATAATCCTTAGAATTATGAGTGAAATGAATGGTGCTAAATCTAATATTATGTTTAGGGTAAAATATCACTCTAGCAGAAATCACCAGGGACGTCAATGAGACCATGTAAACGTTTACTGGAACACAGATTGATTGTTGTTCTGTCTGTCCATGTAGGAGCAGTATCAGCGGGAACAGGAGAGACTGAAGCAGGAGTGGGAGAAAGCTCAGAGGGAGGTAGAAGAAGAGGAAAGGAAACACCATGAAGAGGTACATCTCCTCCTCCCATTTTCTCAGACGTCCCGCTGCAATAATGATGTAACGGTGCAAAATTTCACCATGTTTTCATACGTAACTGATCAGTGATGGAATCTGAATAGGAGCAACGGATCCTGGAGGAAACGGTGACCCCGTTGACCCCACACTCATCCTCTGGCGTGACGGAAGCTCCGCCCATTTCCACAGCCCCCCATGACACCATTGTGCTGTCATTGGCTGACTGGGAGAGGAAACAGGAAATGCTGGAGAAAGAGGCGAAGATGAACCAGAGAAATGGTTTAGAGAACAGGTGAGAGAGTGGACATATTGAACGTATAACATACAAAACAGATGAACAAACTGCACTTAATTACCAAGAAAAACGAATTTACTGAATTATGGTTGGAGCCACGCACAAGAAATTCAAATGCATAAGTATTCATTGCGGCCGAACTTTTCCACATTTTGTAGTTACACCTTGGAAATGAAATGGATCTAACTGGGATTATATGTCAACGTTTTAGCCTTCTAGTGGAAAATCATGTTTCATCAGCACATTTTGGCAGTAGAACATGTTCATGGCCCGGAGATGATTGCTCTATTATGCCCCCTAGTGGAAAAACAGGGTCACTCTTAAAAAAAAAAAAAAAAAAAAAAAAAATCTTTCAATCCAACTGCAGTCCACAGGATGGGTTTAATTTAGACCACGGGGTGTTAATTCATATTTTGGGTCGGATTTGAGCCTTTATTGTGCTGTACCTTTCCAGTAGGCTGTGTGATTTTTTGTTTTATACTGTAGAAAAATATAAAGAGCAAGAAACGATTACAGGTTTGAAATATACTTTATAATTTGATAACAATTTATTTGGATGGTTGAAGGAACCATTTTCCACTCCAGAGTTGATTATGTTCCAGTAACAGCGCATCCTGAAGCCTTTTAACACAGCAGTTTGACTAAAAAACGGCATGCCTTGTATCCATCCGTAGTAACTTTTCATTTTCCGGAATCAGCTGTGTAAGTCGAGTCCCTGTATAAAATGTTACTATAAAAATGAAAACATATTAAATGGAGCACATTAGTATAAACCCTGCAGATGGAACTGCTGTCAGACCTGCAAAATTAATCAAAAGTGTTTTTTAACCAATCAGAATCGAGCATTCAACAGCCATTGAGTAGAAAATGTTTTAATAGGAATCCACATGAACTGACTTTGAAATTGTGTTAGGACTTGAAATGATTTGATAACCGTTGATCTACTGACCATAAACTGGCCCATCCCAATAAAAAGCGCTGGGGTTGGTGTTCTATAGAGCAGGGCTCTTCAGAGCTGGTGTGGCTGCAGGCTTTCATTCCAGCCAAACTGGAGCTCGATTGGAGCCCAAATTGTACTGATTACACAAGTGGAAACAGCTGCGACTCCTGAATGGTTGGAATGAAAGCCTGCAGCCACTCCAGCCCTTTGTGGACAAGGATGAAGACCGCTGATCTCGAGTGCATATAGAGTATGGATTAAAGCTGCAGTAGGTAATCTGCATAAAAAAAACAACAAAAAAAAACCTGTTTGTCTTATTTGCTAAAGCTGTTTAAAGTGCGTACTTTCCAAAAAGTGATTTTTCTCCACACACAGGTCTGATCAGACAGAAACGGTGTCACCTTCACAACAGAACGACCAAGGAGCAGAACAGGAGAGTCAGTCAGCTACGCCGCAGCTGCAGTTCACACAGGGTGGGCGTTCCGACTCCGACTCGGATATACAGTATAACTAACGCAAATACAAACCCACATTTAAGATGTTCCATGTTTACTTGCTATTTTTCCTAATGTAAAAACAGGGACACGATTATACTATCTGTGCATATTTTGTGACCTACTTTATTATAGCAATTATGTGGAAGTTTTCAAATTAAATATATAAATAAGCAAAGAATCCACCTTAAAAGTGGCATGTTCTAACATACGGTGATTAGAGTCACGCTTTGTCTGTGGATAAACCGCAAAAAGCCTTGCATTAGCTATAATATTATTTAATACCCTCTGTAGTGAGCATATGTAGTGAACAGGAAGTGGTATGAGATTCGGTCAACATCCCAGGTCTTTTTATTTATTTATTTATTTTTCATTAATAAATTGTTTTTGTGGTGTGGGGTGTATTCTTTTTTTTTTTTTTTTTTTTTTATTTGTTTATTTTTAGGCGCCTGAAATATATTTCAATATTTTTGTAGGTATAATATTAATATCATTTCATAATATGTAAAGGAAATATAGCTAAATATCAAAAGCGAAAAATTACTTTGCGTCCATAAATTTAACAATACAGCAGTAAAATTGTATAATAATGACTTTCGGCGGCGCGACGAAATAGAAATCCGGTTTGATTTGTTTTACTGGTATTTAATTAGGTTTTGTACTTTTGCGTAGATTGTTTCTACTGATTTAATCTTACTTAATTATTACATTTTGGGGGGGCTTAAGAAGTTATTTATTTTATAGTTCAACACATTTTTGTTTATTTCTTAATTTAAAAAGACACTGGATGTATTTTTGAAAGCCACACAGTTGTTTAAAAACAGTCAGTTGTTAGATATTATGATCATTATTATTATTATTATTATTCCACTAAACCAATAAATACAATTTATTACATGGAATATAGACTTGTTATGTCGGCTGAATACGAGAACGCTGTGCTTTGCTGTAAAACTTGTCATGGAAAAGTGTTGAGGTGAAATGGGACCATTTCTGGACATGATGTTTATTGTTTTAGCCGAAAAGTTTTCATTTCATGTGTGTGTATTTTTAGAGAACAGAATTTCAATGCAGCCCCTAAAAAAAAAAAAAAAAAACACAAAATCATATTGCCACCTGTAGAGTTTGTTTACATGTGAAAGCAACGAAATGTTCACTTTCTCTGGTTTTGTATTGTATAAAACGTATTGTGTACTTAAAAAGAAACGCACACAAATGACTCGGTTAACACGTGTGTCGATACAGATGTGTCGTGGAGCTGCAAATCCCAGAGCAGGCAGGAGTGGAAAAAAACGGCCTCCTTGGACCGGAACGCGAGCCCCTCACAGACTCAGCCTCCCAGGATGAGGAGGTGTGTGTACGTGTGTGTGTGTGTGTGTGTGTGTGTACGTGTGTGTGTGTGTGAGATGCATGTGGGCATGTTTAACGCTGCTGATACGGATCAGCTCGTCTCTGATACACGCAGCGTGCATTTGTGCTTGAACTTTATTTTGAAATGCATCTTAGGACCTTTAATTTAGTTTACTTTAAAATTTGTCCGCTGTCGGTTTTTTTCTTTTTTGCATTTCATAAGATCTTCAGAATGTTCGTGATGCTATTAAAACTTATGATGTGCTGAAAATGAAAGCAAGCCAGCAACGACAGCATCAAAACAAAATACTGCTTGCTTTCTCATGTGTATGTATGTATGTATGTGTATACGTTTGTGTGTGCGTGTGCGTGTCTGCGTGCCGATGTGGTCAGGTCTGGGTCGTACGAAAACATTTTAGGGATACACACATCTCCATCATCACAAGACACATCACCATCATCTTCAGACAGGTAGGACATACACACACACACACACACACACACACACACACACCCACCAGCATTGCTTGCACCATCCACTAAAGTGCATGTGACGCATTTCCCATCGCGTCATTAGGCAATGCTCGTTCTTGCATGCAGTTATGGATATGTATGTGCACTTTTTTTGTCATGCTGTTGTATTTGTGCTATAAGTCACGACCTGTTGACTACTTCTTCACTTAACATAAATTTCAACTCACTCTCAGGATTTTAAATGCACGAGCTTGGAAGCCTGAACCGTATACGAATATGCAGGATCAGACTGACTTACGTCCCCCCCAATTGAGAAACTAATCCTAACGTTGCATCTAAACTAACGTTAACCCTTTTGGATTCAAAATGAAAACAACAGGTTTGCAGTGTAAGAAATAAAAACGCTTCAGAGTGTTTACCGTTATAATCTGTTACTGTTACCATGAACACATGCAGAAGTGGGTTTTATTTTCCTGTAGCAATTTGCAATTTTTGCACTTTTTATAGATGGAGGAATCTGTGATTTTCTCTCAAGCGCTGATCTTTGTGTTATATTTAAGTTCTTTAAGAAATAAAACACTTGGATGTTTGCTGTTACGGGGAAACCATCAACGACTGGGTGCAGTGATGTGGCCCAATATGTGGGGTTATTGTTCCCTTCACACGGCTGAGATTTTTCTTCTAACGGCACGTCCTGGAGTGTTTTATTTCTCTTATACCACAGCAATTCAGCAACACGGCGTACTCTTTTCCCCTGTATATAGTTACATGGTGCAGCGTCCACCACAAGTGCCAGCGTAAGTTGTTCAAAACCATGGATCAGAAAAATGCAAATGTTGCCCCGGAGCTACAACCAGGGCCGCCCGACACCTCCTGACCAGATCAGGGAACTGAACAGCGCTGTGGTATAATTCTGTTTAATACAGCAAAAGTCTGAGTCTATTGCAAAAAAAACAAAAAACAAAAACATTTTAAGCCCTTAAACCTCCAGCCTATTATTCAGTTATTCATGAATATACACGGTGTAGTTATAAGACAAAGCAGTTGAAGTCTGGATACACTGACCGACCTGGACGTTTAAGGCGTTAAAGTCATTATTCATCAAAAACGATACCTAATTTTGGTATGGTTTTTAAAATTCCTTACATGAACTAAGTGTAATACTTTAGTGGAGGTATTATTGAACGAGACGTCACTGTGGAGAGAAAAGAAATATCTGGCGATATTCAAATAACGCTAATTCTGCAGGTCGGTGAGCGCGAAGAAGCTGTGCTCCAGCTGTGCGCAGCCGCTGGGGAAAGGAGCCGCGATGATCATCGACACTCTGGGCCTTTACTTCCACATCCAGTGTTTTAAGGTGAGTTACACATGCGGTGTGTGTGTGCGTTTGCACGTGCAAGCTGCCCGGAATGACCCATGTTTATTTTCGAATACGTACTCCGACTCCCCTGTGTGTCCCAGTGCGGTGTGTGTAAAGGGCTGCTCGGCGACACGAGCACGGGAACCGACGTCCGGATCCGGAACGGCGTTCTCAACTGTCATTCGTGCTACGTGAAATCTCGCGGTGAGTCGTTTAATTGAATAACGACGTGTCTTATGCTTAACATTCTTTTCACACTTATCGTCGCACGTCATCGAGTTTAACAGGAACTCCAGGGTTCTTTCTACCCTGTAAAAGTTTCTTCGTAGCTGTGGTTGTGACTCCAACACACGCGGTAACGGTAATGGATATGCAGTGATTATTTATTGAAATGTCTCTCTGGGGAGTTATGTTGAATATGTGTAATCAGAATTCAACACCGTCGCGGTTAAGTTCAGCATTGGGCGTTTTGCTTTGCGATGATCACAAGCGCTCGGGCTTGGTCTTCGATACATTGGGCCGTGTTCAGATTCACATCCGAAGTGAGGACTTGTTACTGATTTTTCTGATACAGCTGTGTGATTTTATCTGTTATTTGCAAAATTACCTGTTATTCTGAGCCCGAGTGAGGAGCAGTATTGAATCCAGTGACCGTTTGATGTAACTACAATATACCATGCTGAAATGTGTTATTTGGGCATGGAAAAGAAAACCGGAAAAAAAAACTATGGAATGCCATTTGAAGCCAATATTAAATACAACACTGACCCTGTAATAGTGTTATCGTACCATTAATTCTTTATATTATTATTATGATTATGATGAAACTCCTGTACCTTTTATTCCCCACAGCTGCTGGTCAACCCACAACATTATAAGGCCTTTTTGCACCTGAAATGAAGAGGAACTGGAACATTTGCCAAGCCTGCAGAAACCTGGGCCGTCTTCATGATGAACACTAAATTACACCTACGGCTATTTCCTAACATCTCAAAAACAAAAAAGCACAAATCACCTTTTGACGCAAACTGGAATGTTGCGTGGTATTTTTATTTCTGTGTAAAGCTTCACGTTTCTTCTTCTAACGGCAATAATTCGAATCGCCACATGCATGAGCATGCACTGCGGTCATCAGCTATTAAAACGTCGCTAGCGTAACGTACAGAGTGGAGCGTTCCACTCGGGTCGATAAATCGGCGATTAAAAACGCTGACCCGTTTTAATTGTTTGGGGTTTTTTTTCCCCCCCAACCGAATCCCGTGAGCCGAGAGACGTGGCCGTCGCGTATTTACATCGGCGGTTTTGCACTTTTTAGACTTTTTATCTACGAACCATCTGACGACAAAGGAGGAACACAAAGAAAAGCGTGATAAGCAATGATTATTTAAACCTTTATCTGTTTTAGCTCGGAAATCTAGACGTGTCAGAGAATCTGTCGGGCCTGCTTGGGTTCCTGTCGGACCGCGAGTGCACCATCTAGGCTCTTTTTTATGGCCTACGTAGTGCACTTACTGGAAGGAGGAAGTCATTAGGATGCACCTTGAATTTTTACAACTGAGTCCCGAATGGCATATGGTATAGTACACTACCAAGCATGTACAAGATGCATTATAAAATACACTTATATAGCAAACAATGAGTTATTTGGGATTCATTTCAGATGTTTATTTTGCTCTATATGGCCATAATTAAAGGCACCATATGCTGCATTTGTTTTTCTGTGATGAATAAAAAGAAAAATCCCAAACATCTTAAAGAGTCTAAAGCACTACAAAAGGTGTAGAAGCCCTAAACGCTATGTAGTGCACTTATATAGGTATTTGAAAGCCTTTTAGGATTCAGCCAGAGACTGAATGTTTTTTTTTTTTTTTTATTAAAAAAAAATGTCTCGGTTTGTTAACTCGGTTTTAAGTTAAATTGTAGTGCTTTTTTTTTTTTTTTTTGAGTATTTCCTCGTCGTTTTTCGATTCGTGTTCTCTTTCGCGTCATCTCGTTTTGACCAATGTCAGTTTGCCGTTAAAAAAAAAACAACCTGCATGATGTTTGAAGTCTATCGATTTAACGAGTATCGATTATTTCCATCGGGTCGCTTTGGTTTGTTTCGTTTTCAACATGGATTGCTGGAGAATGAACGAAAAGATTGTCGTTTTAGTCCCGGAGAACTCTTTCTATTTTTCCAGACAGCTGTCGGTCATATCTATCTCCATGCCGTGCCTTAAATATGACCGCACCCTTGGCGGGAGGTCGTGCGGTCACGTATGTGTATGCAACATTGAAAGCTTCGCGAGCCAGTTCGTTTTATTTTGCAGCGCACGGCGAGCGGAATTCTCTCTCGATCTCGTTCTGTTTCGTTCGTAAGACTTTTGTACATGGCAGAAAAGCATAGTGTTGAATTAACTCTTAACTCTAAGGTATTGGTGTCCAGCCGGGACTTCACGTGTTAATCTACACGGCAAGGTTTTTAGGTAACAGTCTTGGAATACCGAAGCCAACATTTTTACTTTACTTTTTAAGTCTCGTTGTTTACATAGTTGGACAAATCCTGAATTTCTTCGCGATCCCGCTAGGCAAGAAGAGCTCCATGTTTTTGTTGCCCAACTATATGACTATTCTAAAAAGCAGAAGCTAGCATAATGTAAAGCAAGCTATTAAGCTAGTCAAGTGAAGGGGAAACTTTTTATCCTAATCTAACAATTCGTAAACGTAGCGCGTCGTGTTTGCGGCCTCGGCAAAAAGTGGACGAGGTAAGATGTTCCACGTAAAACGTTTTTCTCAATGCGTTTCTGTTCCACGAGGTGACCGTGTAGTAAACAGGAGACTTTATTTTCCTTGATCTTGCCGGTGTTTTCTCACACCTGCTCATTAGTCCGGCTGGTCGATGTGTGTAGTGCGGCAGGAGGTGGGATTTTGGAACGTGAAGCGTGTTGTGTTTAAACATAGCTATGTACCAAATGAAATCTTTGGTTTTGCGAACAGGAACAGGTTTTGTTAAGCTTACTTGTCTGTTGAGCAACCACAAATACGGAAAGAAATCTGCTTGGCCTCCTGATTTGTCCGCTGACAGTTAACATTTACAAATTGTACCACTCGGGCCTCACATGTTCTGCAAACGCAAGCCCGAGTCTGTTTTAATAACCTTCCTGACCTTGGTTGCTTCTCCTTCTGTTATGCTTTGAGACTGAAAACAAGTGTAAAATGAGGACGTGTCCCAAACACTAGGAAATGATGGATATCTTATTAGAACCATCACCGATATTAAAATGTGTAGAGAGACGCAACAAAGAATCACTTGTAGTGATCATGATCGATGACGTATAGCGGTTAGTGAGACCTCACTGCAGAAATCGTGAAACGAAGATGGATGATGTGACCCCGATCTCTGTGTTTTTAAAATCAAGGTCATTTTCAATCTTCGTAAGCAGTGCGAGCACCGTATAACTGCTGAAGAGTGGGAGGCTTTGAGATGTTTCTAGTAAGAACTAGACTCTAGTGTTTGGGACATGGACTGATTCTCCATCTGCCTTTAATTTGCTTCGCTGATCTCTAATTACGATATCATGTGTAGGTTCTTAGCAGGATTATGTAGCCAATATGGTTTTGTTGCTCAGAGAGGAATGGAGTTGTTGCTGAAAGTTGCTGTTGCCTGTGCTGAAGCTCGATATTTATTTGATCATCTTAGGACGACCTGATGAACCCTCCATAAGCAGTGGGTTTTATAGCAAGTGTATGTTTATATAAATAAACTATTTTAAATGTACTTCTGGGTGTGTGGTGTTGGATATTTCTGCCATTTATTGAAAATGAAAATGAGAAAAAAGGCTGATTAGTATTTTGTAATTTGTAATACATTCAGTGTATAAAAAGCACTAAGAAATTCATGAAAAACACTGAACATGATTTAAAAAGACGTATAAATAGATGTGACGATTTTTGCCGATTTGAAAACAGCCGTCTTAAATAACGCTCTAAAATTCATCATATAAATGTAATAAAAAAATATATCAAAACTTCACAGTTGCTGAAAGCAAATGTTAAACGGTATCTCCGTGTCAGAATATGAGTTCATTCTCAGTAGGTTTGAAAATAATAGGGATAAAAAAATGATTTACGGTTACTACAAATAAATGCAACAAGTCATATGTAAATGTCTTTAATAACAGAAAAAAAAACAAGCTGGACAAAAAGTACACACACACACACACAAAAAAAAAGCCTCGTTTGAGTTTCATTTATACAGATATTCTCTCGCATTGCATTAGATTGATGCTTTTTCAGTAGAATATAAACGCTGTTTGCAAATGAACCCTTGACTGAAACTAGTCAGGTTTCACTGAGGAATTCAAACGTACACTTATGCTGTAAGATTAAAAATCTTTTTACAGGGAAAGAAATCAAGTACAATACAAATATTTGGATACTGTATAAAGTACATAAGTGTATGTAAATACACAAACATATGTAAGCCTAGTCCATAACTGTTTTTTTTTTTTGTTGTTGTTACCTTATCTCTTATCAAAGTTATTATATTAGGGGTCCAAGCCCCAAAACTGCAAACTCAGACCTGCTGTCATGTGTTCTGTTTATTGGAAAACGAAGAAACAGAAAGCGTTATGGCTCCAAACAAATATTATTTGCAAAAATACAGCAACAGCACACCGCTAAGTGTTGAGATAATATAAAGATGGTATAAACAATTGTTTACATGAGGCTGTTAAAATGTAACGTGATCAAGACTTATATTTAAAGAGGTTTTATGGATCCTGTAAAAGAAATAACCAACAATACGGATTAGCAACCGAATTTTATCTTGACTATATACATCATTTTTGAGTGATGAACAACGTTGGAACGGAAACTTTTCCACGTGCTACCCGTTGCTTTTCTATCGAGGACTGCATGTGGCTTCAGTGGTTGATCCGAACTCACCAAACTTCACAGAGGATGACGCGTGTGCACTGGACGCTTCCAGATTGTTCTCTTCTGCAGTCGGTGCTCGAGTCACGCCGGCTGCACGGTCCTGCCTGCGCACTTTGGCACGCCGGTTCTGAAACCAAACCTGAGAAAAGCCATACAGTGCCTGAGAAACAGTGCAACACCATACAGCATTCTGCTTTAAAGAAGCACCTCGAGCTCTGAGCTGCCTTGGAGGTGAATTTCAATCTCAGTTAAACAACATCTTCTTCCATGCCAGCTCAAAGCTTCTAGTGAAATTAAATTCGCCTTGTGAGTTATATACTTTGCTCAACCTGATATAGAATCACATCTCAGCCACAAGAGGGCAACAGCGATTATGAATAAAATAAAGTCGAACGTTACCTGAACCCGAGCTTCGGTCAGGTCGATCCTGTGGGCGAGTTCTTCACGTGCGCAGACGTCAGGGTATCGAGTCTCAGCAAACACACGCTCCAGTTCCAGAAGCTGCGTGTGTGTGAAGGTGGTGCGCGTGCGCCTGCACTTGGGCCTCCTGCCAACACCTGCAGCGTCCAGGAGGGCAGGAAGAAGGATAACATGACATTAGAGACATGGAGTTTTCTGAAATGTGGAATGAGATTATTTGAAAAAGGAGTAAAATGGCAGCAGTGTAGATTTTCATGACCAGGAGGGAAGGTGCAAAAGCAAAGCCAAACAATTGCACGCACACACAGTAGCATATAGGCTATATGAGAATCCCCTAAAATTATTTATATTTTAAATAATTATCTATAATACCGCTTTATCCGTCTGGGTCGCGGGGAAGCTGGAGCCAATCCCAGCATCTTGGGGTGAGAGGCGGGGTACACCC
>JAQQZR010000013.1:3167630-3186312 GCA_030068235.1 Notoglanidium macrostoma | reverse complement strand
ATGAATATATGTTTGGGAAGAAGAGTAGGATGAAGAGCTTAGAATATCACAGAAGAACAATATCACGCTACTTCCAGTCCTGCATCCTAGATTAACCCTTTCCGTTTCTCTACCGACTTGTTGACTATCAGTCGATCAGCCTTAAATCCAGGGCTCGTGTTCACCAAGTGACCAGGAATAGGAGATTAGGGCTTTATTTTCTTTCCTTTTTTTTCCTTTTTCTTTTCTTTTCTTTTTTTTCCCCCCCCTGGTTAACCCTGATCTTGGGTTGATCTCAAAGGTCAATGTGAGTGTATTCCCCAAAAACAAACAAAAAAAAAAATCAAGCAGATGTAAAGGACGTTTCAACGGTTTAAAATGTGAAAATGTGCGTTTTAAACTGAAGAACCTTTAAAAAAAAAAAAAACAAACAAACAAAAAATAAAAAAAATCAACCCCTTCTAGTGTAGTTGCTCTGGATGGGGGGCGGGGCTTATTTTAGGGGCCCAACAATATGGACAAAAGCAGAAATGAAGAAACTAGCCACGTCCGTCGCATGTCCATATCGTTTCTAGACTCAATTTTGACAAACTACACGTTTCATGCAAACTATCATCGTGATCTGGGCTCCTCATTCTTGGATGACTTGGGAAATAGTGGCCTTTAAACTTCATATCACTGCCTGTAAAGAGAAATATTATAATACTACTAAATAGTAATTCGACCCTTATTCCTGCTTGTTTTCTCCTCCCTAAACCACGGCCTCGTCTCATTCCGAGCTCATGCATTTCAATCACAGCGACGTTTCCTGACGCGTCCGAGCTGCAGGCGGATTGGGACGGAGCCGGAGGTCGTACAGCGTGACGTCCCGGGGCTCCGCGTGACCTTGGAATTTATTTGTGCCTTCAAGCTTTCAGTAGCGCAAGCGAATCTCGTCCCAAGAGCAGTAAAACTGCATCTTGCGTATGTACGACGATTATATTCAGAAATCTCAGGGGTATATTTTGCTGGTGTCCATTTGTTTTCCTCATTTTTAAAATTTTTTTTTTTCTTTTCTTATTCCATTCTGGCAGTTCATCATTTAAACAAATGAAGCATAGCAAATTCTTTGTATAATACAAATAGTCCGGTTGGGGATTTGTTTTTTTTTTTTTTGGTTTGTTTATTATAATTTTTTTAAATTTATGACTTTGTACAACTTCAGCAGTATTTGAAATCCGAGCGTCGGTACGACCGAAGAAGAAAACAACATTTTAATTTGATAAGCTAACAAAAAAAAAAAAAAAAAAAAAATCAACTCACTGATTTCATGCCACTTCTGGAACCAGGTTATGTGCTGTTGGGATTTTGGGAGTTGTGGTTAATGAAGAATGTCGATCAACAACAATGCCTGTTACTGATTATGATTATTAGAGCTGAAAGATTAAGGGTTGTACACATCGGATGCTGATTTGGGATATTAATGACCTGAACATATTATGCTGGCTTCTTTACCCGGAGAGGCTGTGTTCCAATACGTTCTCTTAACACGCCCTTGTCGACTCGGCCTTTACCTTCAGGGGCGAGACAGAGCTCCTGAGCAGCCCCCTGATGGCGCCACACTTCTCAGCTTGTGTTGCAGGTGTTGCAGGCGGCCACCCGTGTAACATGTTGGGAATAAATCACTTGGTGCTGTTCTGAACTGTTTTATTCCTCTTACACCACAGCAGCTTGGCGACAACTCTTACGCGTCGTGGGTCGTCGCGTTATAGCAGCTATAAACAGTCGTTCCCTCACCAGCTGCTCCTTTTCTCTTGTTGTTCATAGAAATCATAGATTGCCGTGTTACCAAGAAACCAAAAGCTCCTCCCGTGTTGGAAAACCGACTGTTACAAAAACGCCGACACCGGCGACTCCTTCCGTAAATGTTTCATAAACATCTCCGTGTCGGCAATCACATGCTGTTATTTTGTAAACAGATTTTAACTCCGATGTTTATTAGTCTTGGGATGTTGTGGTGCTTCTGGTGTCCCTCGGAATCAGCTGTTACTATAGAGACCGACGTTAGAACGAGTGCGTTAATTAAACCCGCGTTTGGTGCTATAGAAACTTCCTGACCAATCCGAAGCAGTACTGTGGTAGAATTATCCGACTTGTTTTAAGTGATTATCAGAAGTCGATTAGGGCGTGTTAAAGCCGTATTGGAACGCCGGTTTAGACAATGCAATGGTGGACATGTTAGTGGCAGCCATTTAGATTTGATTGGATCTGCCATCCTTTATTAGTAGATAAAGTGAAGAGCAACAGGCAATGTGATGAGTACAATTGATTACTCGCAATGCCTTCTCTTTCAGCTGCAGTGACAAAGCGATGAATGTGGGAGGAAATATTTATAGATCTGCGCATACCATTTGTACCCGATGTTGACTGCTATTATGAATATTATATATCATCACCAAGTCATTATAAAGCAGCGTCTGTATATTATGATTGTTTCTAACGTGAAACTCTTGCATGGACGGATGGTGTCAGGTAAACCGAGCGGTGTGAAAGGAGAGCTGTTGAGTTTCTGTAATGATGTTGAGAAAGATGGGAATGCAGCTGTATTTCATATATATTTTTTGGTTTGTCATCTGTGCCTGATGTTTTTGTGATTGAGTAATGGTCTTTTTACCTGCCGCCTGCATTAGTGTCATAGTAAACATGACTATTATTCTGAAACCGCTGCTCAGTGTGTGTGTGTGTGTTTTGGGAAGCAGGGTGGTGACTACATATTTTAAACACCACACAAAAAAATGGTGGGTGAAAATCAGAATTACACAGATCGCCAAAATTGAAGAAGTTTTAACTCAAATGAAATGACTGAATAAAACATTTCTCTCCTGAGGGGTGTGGTCTCTTTAGGATGACTCCGCCCCCCACCCATCCACAGGGTATGAAGAATGAAAGTGATGTAACTCGTATGTCATGCACTTCAGTCACCAGACCTCAACATGTATTGGAGATTTTGGAGTGCTGTGTTGGACGTCATCACGACGCCACAACTGAAGATCTTTTTTTTTTTTTTTTTTTTTTTTTTTTTTTTTAAGAGCGATGTTCATCCCTCCAGTACACGTCCAGAGACGTCGACTTGACGCTAATAGAATATTCCCCAGTAGGCTCAGGAACGGTGCTCCAAAGAAAAACAGAACAAGCTAAAACCATGGTTTCTGCTTACGATGGATTCTCATAGCTGCATTGAAATGTGTGCTTGGGGGCTGCAGCAGCAGCAGCAATGCAAGCAGAGTGAAGAAACCTGTGGGAGCTTCAAATGCGTGTCATGCTCCCACTGTAGTGTTAGAACTTATTGGTTTTAAAACGTGACCGTCTTATAGATGAGGAACGTGACTGCACACTGCACTGGTTATGATGATTATATGGTCCCAACTGAATGTATTGAAACAAGGTGAACCGTTTCATTTTCTCAAAACATTCAGGTTTGAGATCAGAGTTTCAGCTTTTATTCAGTGATATTTACGTCAAGGTGTGTTCATTTAGAACACGGCACCTTTTATTTGAACCCAACGACGATTGTTTAAACAACTAGAAGGGCCCTCCTTCAAGGACATTAACTAACTGTACAAATCTGCAAGCACAACATTAGATATCTGGATCTATATCTGATGGAGTCCTTGTATTTCTACATTGGCTATGTTTCGTCAGTATTGAACTATACGGTCACCTATTGGATTTTAAGACGTATGGGATTGTTGAGCGCAAACTCCTCTCATCTGTATCTTGCAGCATTAGTGAACGCAAAACCAATTTCGTTGCGTCGCCCTGTGAGATGGATTCTCTCCAAAATGTAATATGTTCTGCTTTGGCCTGCGCTACACCGTGCCACCAAGTTTCATGAAAACTGGGCCGGTAGGAAAACCGCAGCAGCTGATTACATTGTGAGTGCTGCGAAGAAAAACTCAAAAACATCAACAACCTCCACATGGGAGAAGGTTTCAGAATCCACTGTTCAAAAGACTCCGAGAGCAGAAATATAGAGGCCATGCCATGAGATGCAAACCACTCCTCAGCAGTAAGATGAATACATGTATTTCTTCTCTTTCAAGTGAACGTAAACAGAGAAAACAAATCACGCGTTTGTTGCCAGTTTATTTGTAACAAAAAACAAAAACAAAAAAAGTTCCACAAATACCCCTGTATTCTCACACGACTTTTTTTTTTTTTTCCCCCCTCACAACAAAGGTAGGAAAATAAAAAAGCAATAAGATTATTTCTCTAAAATATTTACATTGACTACAAAACAAGAGGTAAAGAACAGAAGACAGGCCTCACTTTGTGCTCACGTCGACTGGATGGGTCAAAATCGCATAAACTCTCGTTTTCTTACAAAGTGAAGAAAAAGCAATACAATGGATATTTGGTCATATCACAGGACAGAACAAACAGTGATGATTTATGAACATGAAACATCAAAGTTTCACACATATGGACTGATCACATTTCTGGCACCGCATGGAAGACGGGGGTGGGGGTGGGGGTGGGGAGAAGCAGCTAACCGAGGGCTGGAAATAAAATGTGTAGAATTAAGGTTGGGTTTAGAGATGTTTAGAGCTTTTGCAATTTAATTTGAAGTTTAATGATAGCAAATTTGTTTAAATGGTGAGAAACACGCCTAACGCTGTGTAAGAGAAGGAAATGAAGTCCTAGTTTCGGAGTTGAGCCGAAGACATTCGAATCGGCCGGAGCTTTGGCTCTTAGTGGAAAGTTGCGTCATTTGAAGAGACTTGGTCCCGTCCGGTCTCGTTCAGCTTCTATGCTGAGAGAACTGCAATCTTGTCTTCTGGAAAACATTGAACACTAAACACTACAAAGTGTATATTCTCCTTAAGCTTCAACACCGAAAGATACTCGTCGTATAGCGGAACATGCACACGCTGTGGTCACCATGGTGACAACGGAAAACGCTCCGTACTTGAGAATGACGAATGGTTAGTGCATAGAGCGAGAGTGTGTCGTTCCCCCACAGTGTGGATCAACACCGAGGCTGCTGTCGACACACACACTAAGACCATTAACATGTCGCAACAGCTGATTACGTTCCTGGGATGACGGAGCGCTTTCATGGCGAAAATAAGCTCAATACTCAGTGTGTAAAACGACCAGTGCATTTGTGACTCGAGTGTTTAACTGGTTGTGTGTTTTTTTTTTATTTATTTATTTTTATTTACATCTATAGTGCAAATTATAGTATAATATAATATAATATAGAATAACTTACATATATCCAGGAACCCTGCATGAAAATCCTCAAAAGGTGATGTCTATACGGACAACGCAGCACCTCACTAGCTAAAGAGTTCAAACACTGCATGCTCCCCAAGAGGCAAGATAAGATAATTACAATAAAAGAGAGAAAGAGGGAGAGATTGTGTAATATTTAGTAAACTGATCATTCCTTTTGATGTCTAATAATATAAAATACGAATGTTCTCACAAATTCATGAATGAAGTCAAATCCATCCAAAAAATGTGCATGCATACACTTGCTGTATTCCTAAAAGGCCTTGGCAGCATCAATTTGGATTGATCAATATGGCTTCGTAAAAAATCGTGAATGTGTTCTGTGAGATATATATATATATATATATTTATATATATATATATTTATATATATGCTTCTCGTATAATCCGAGCGATATTAAAATTTGGTGTGGCACGTGTAATTCTGGTTTATCAAAAGTGTCTAAAACCTAAAATGCCGGTACATATACAGAAGTGGAACGAAAGCAACCTATTGAAAACTATGATAAGGCACTACTACTGTCGAAACGATCGTCTGTGATACTGGAACGTCACCGTGGGTATAGTTTTGTTAAGGTGAACTTAAGTGTCTCTTCCAGCTTTTTTTTTTTTTTTTGTTTAGTTTTTTTTAAATATGTGTGTCAGTTACGTTTCATAGTTAAACACCGTCCACGCTGTAAATGTGCTGAGATTTGTGTGGCGGCCTGGGAAAACCCTTCACCATGCACAGCTCTGGAAAGTCAAATGATGGAATTTGCGTTGTTGAATTCTTGAATGCTCAGGAGGTGGCGATTCATTTTCGGACAGGTTTATACGAATGCGCTGATTGTAATACCTTTATCACCGCTAATACTTTATCATCCGCTTATGTATTTGGAAGGAGTCTCCAGTGTTCGTGCTTTGTAACAGTCTGAGGTAAAGCGGTTTCTTTACACAGGGAACATGACAAGTTGAGTGTTGTTTTTTTTTTTTTGGGATATTAATATCAGGAGAGATGAAATTAGAGGCCGGTATGGGGAAACGCCTCTTAGTTGCTATAACAGGAACTGACGTGTTTTTTGAGAACACACCAATTGTAATTATAAACAGATTAAAAAAAAAAAAAAAAAAGAATAATTTGTTAGCATTGGCAAAATGCTGTTGTATAAGAAGAATAAAACACTTCAGGACTTTTGGACTTACAGCCATTTCACTACGCTCTCCAACAACTTGATTAACACCTGACGTTCACTTAGTGAGGAAATCACGCTTGACTACATTCACTGCGGTGTTTGTTAAACTTACACAGCATGATCTTTTGCAGGAAGATAGCCAGCCAGCCTAGACAAGGCTATTCACGTCGTTTGGTGACATATTTAGAAAACGGTTTCTACAACAAAAAAAAAAAAATGTATGTTATTAAACAGAAATATTGAATGTTCTCCAGAATTCAGTTTTAGCTTTTTTCCCAGACCACCACATACATGTATACAGTACATATATGAATACTCTTTATATTGTAATATTAATTTTATACCTAAACAACTCAACAGGCCATATAATTACTGTGATTTATTGTGTGCTTTCAAGTTAAATGCAAAGTGCGGTCATAGTCAGTATTGCACAGCCTTTGAGAAAAGTCACGACTGCCCAGTGGTCCACTCTGCGTGAGTGAGTGTTTGTAATTGTGTGAGTGTGTGTGCGCGCGCGCAATCGGGCGTCGCATGAGCTCGAAAACCTCGGTGATTAGGTATTAGCCCCAATCTCTAACAAGTTGGTAACCAATCGATGGGAAAGTTTAACCCAAAACACAATCAAAAATAAAAGTTGTTTCAGCACTCTCCCAGGCGCTGGATTTAATGTTCATGGTGATTATTATTAAGATAGCCCTGAAATGAAGTGAAATAATCGGACCTTCAAATCAGTTCAGTGCTATTTTATGTTTCCAGAGCCAAGAACACACAGTACACTCAGTACAGATGGTGTAAAGACAGCCGCACTGGGAGACAGTTATTTAGCACAGAAGATTACATGGGAGCAAATGTCCTGCTGGTCCAGAGAAACTCGGAGAAACCAGAGACACTTTATGTTGCATAGTGATCGAAACTGCCCAGGTATTCAAGTGCTGCACGGTAGCAAAACTGGTATTGTTCCTGTGGAGCACACACACACACACACACACACATATACAGAGGCATGAACACACACTGTGCATATTTTCTGACTCGTGCTCCCTCAGTCATGTGTGTATGAGTGTGTGTGAATACACACCTCTGTCTGCACCATGGCTGGTCTCTGTGTTCGCAGCATTTTGACAGTTTGGAAGATGTCGACCACTCCTTCATAACGCATCCTCTCCAGCACTATGCTCAACGTGATGAAGACACCCGTCCTCCCAACACCAGCACTGTAACACACACACACACACACCACAATTATACAATAAAACAATTCATGTCAACTGCTATACATAGAAATACAAACAGTTTCAAAATACTGAAAATAATCTCTGCACTGAAGAATACACTAATTGTGAAAATAAAGAAATTTCAGTGACTTGGTCATTAACGTTTAGTTAATCATCGCAGTTGTAAATGATCTTCCCACGGAGCATCTGGGGTATGCTGTAGCTGGTCATAAGTACTACAAAATCTCATTAGCTAACCCACGCCTCGGTGTGTACACACGTTCGTATTTTATCAGCGAGTTCAGGAATAAACCTTTTGTGATAACAATTCTAATCAGTTCAGTTTCACTCGTACAAGTGATTTTAACAATAGACGCAATATTGACGCAAAGCAGCTTTACAGATGTCTGGATATAGATTTTATGCAAGTAAAGAAACCTTCCTGAGATGTAGAAACCTTGGGTTTATAATTGGGTGATTATAAATCATTGCAGTGAAAAGATGTTCAGCATGTTCTGGGATGAGCACAGGAAATTGTTTATGATTACGGCTGCTGGTTTTAGGTCCAAATATGAGATTACAGGAGGTCGTCGGGTTACGTACGATGTTTAGAGTTTACGACGCTCACTCCCATAAAAACTAAAAAAATCGAGACATGACTTTTTCGACTTAAGTGTCGTACTTACGGACTACATGGACGAAATAATTTGGTTGCGCGCGGCGGAATACTGAATACGCAGTAACGCGACGTATGAGTGAGGGAGTTCTTTATATTACAGTAGAGAACATTATATTAAACGTATATTTACGTCCTTTTCCTTTTTCTGTGGCTTAGTTGTGTTTTTTTGTTCTAGATTATGATTTTACAACTGTGTTAGGATAGGTAAGTGACTGGTGTGTTTCGACTTGCACCAAATTCAGGTTACATCACTGTCGTGGGAACGGAGCTGTGTCGTAAAACGAGGACCCCCTGTATTTATTTACTGAACTAACAGTGAGTTTATTACATAAGGTCTTTTGGGAAGCGCAAATCTGTAAGGTAGTCATGTGAGACCAACAGTCACGCAAAAACAAATGTCAGTGGTTTCTTAGTCAAATGATGCTTGCTGTTAATCCAAGAATCTTATACCTGGTCAGATTGGGCCCTTACCTGCAGTGTACTGTTATTGGTCCGTCTTGACCAAACTGCTCTTTTGTCTTGTGTACTTGGCCAATGAAATCTATGAAGCCTTCACCAGACTTTGGCACGCCCTGCTCTGGCCAGTCGGTGAACTGGAACTGGCGAACTGTGCGGGACTGGCCGTCCTGAGAACACAAACACATTAGAATGACTCAGTGTGTGTGTGTGTGTGTGTGTGTGTGTGTGTGTGTGTGTGTGTGTGTGTAAAATGCCAGACCATTCCAGATTGTTCCAGGAAAAACAGGTACATGGTGAGCTGGCAGTGTGTCTCATTGGATTTGTGAGAGCATGAGTGGATAAATGTGTGTGGGAAAACAGACCTCTGGTGCTTCAGGGGACATTTAGCTTATTCCCAATAATAAAAAATGCAATTTTTCCTGATTAATGATGTAATGATTCCTTCAGTTAGCTGGGGTTAAAGTTTTGTGTAGAAGCAGAAGTATGTAGCTAGTGTAATTCCATTCAGTTACATTTTATTTGTATAGCGCTTTTAACAATGAACATGAGAACAAAGGAGCTTTAGTAGCTTTTGTAATACAAACTTCTATGGAAAACCAACAAAAGGACACTGAAGTGTGTGTCATTGTGAGCAACACACCCTGGCATCAGTCACTTTAAATTCTCGCAGGATGTACTGCGGCATGTTGTACTCAGCCATGGGGTCCACCACAAAGTACTGATAGCGTGCTGACCTCTCTGATGGCCAGTATTGGTGGCACTTCTCCTGCAACACACACACACACACACACAATTTCAGTTTAAGCTGAATACTGGAATCTGGAATATATATATACACAGCAAAGTATGTTAAACAGTATGTGTGTGTGTGTGACTAACCCTTCCCATTTCTCTAAGTTTAGTGAGCATCACTACAATAGTGGAGTTGTGTTCCCACAACATTCTCCAGTAATCTTCAGCTGTCTCAGCCAGAGGACCCTGCGTCGCAATATACGCCCGCTGCTGCCTGAGGGGAAATCAGTCAGAGAAGAGGAGACTTTACTTACTGAACAGAGGGGACAAGAAGTACATTACGAATATATCTAGCAGTCTGAGTGAAATTTTACTATACAGTAAACAGCTCTGAAAATCATGATATTGGGTTCACAATTCGAAGAAATAAGCATTTATTTTCCTATTCTTTATCAACTTAAATATTCATTTTATTAAGAAAAAGAATATGTACTTTTGTTTCATTTTCTTAATAACCAACAAAAACAGCCTTTTAACTAAAATAACCATATTGAAATCAAAATTAAAAAAGCTTACACATAAAACAACTCCCTCCATTTGCTTTTATTTTCAGTAGCTTTCAACAGTCTGTAACAAGATCTGTAAAGATCAGAATCTTTAAAGGTGCACAAAAGCTTGTTCCCATATTAGATCTGTTTATGTTTTCTCAGCATTAGAGCTGTTCCTTCTGCCTCACATGAATTCCTCATATTGTACATTATTGAGCCCTCTGCTGTTTAAACAACGCTGTTACAGATAGGAAAACTAATCACGGTTCATTTTTATTTTCATCGATTTGAATCGTCATGAATTTGTATCGCAATTTACTAATGCGTGATATGTAGTAACATGCCTACTGAAAACTAAACTCTTTCCTGAAATAAAATGTTTCTCTTTCACACACATCTCAAACACAAATAACAATTAAAGATTCCATCTTTCCAACTCGGACAGGAAACACCACAGTGATTATCAAATTAGCAATTGTTCTTCATTGTTCTATGGAAATATATTATCATATTAAATATATATTTATTTAATTTTGTAGGTCTGCAGCAGTGACGTCACACCAACATATTACTGATTTCTATTATTAGATTGTTTATCAGTTCTATTTCGCTCTTATATGAAAAGCTCTGCTCCTGAAATCTACTGTCATACTGGCTCAGCTCTCCAAGAGGTCACGTGAGTCTGAGTAAATAAAGTATTGGAATGGCCTTTAAGATGGAGATGGGAAAAGGGCACAGTGAATACAGATTTAGTTATGTGTGGAGGTCTAATCCTGGACAATGCTTTATCTTGAAAAGTCATTTTGTCTTGCTCACAGTGGCTCTGATAAGTGAGTTCATACCTATAACCATCTATAAAGCTGGCGTTGACGTAGTCTGAGCCCTCCACTCCCCGGATCGGCTGCAGGCTCACGCGCGTGCTCTCATACGGCATGATGTTCACCAGCCTGTTTTTAAACTTGTTGCAGGGCAGGTTGGCACTCACAAATCGGGAGTTGTGTGCCCTCGCGTTAGCTAACCTCTGAATAACAACACAGGACAGAATAAAGACGATGTAAATCTCTAACATAGGAGATGTTATAGGAGGATAATCAACAACAAAGTGGTGTGATGTGACCCGACATGAAACAGAGTTATTTTCCATATTCTTCTCTAACAGCACAGGTTTATTCCTTTCATATGACAGTTAACATTTTTTTTTTTATTTATTACATGAAAACACGTACTTTTTATTTGTTTATGGTCAGTTTATAGTCATGAAACAAGATAGTTCCTGTTATCACTCTAAATACACTCGCTTTTTCTTTCTCTTGAAATTAATAATAAAAAAATGAAGCTTGTCAGGTTACATAGAAACCACAAAACCACAAAAGAAGAACCTAAAAACTTTCTCGGTGTCAGAAAACACAAATCTGTAAACTTTACCTCTTACTGCTACAAAGAGCTTATACAGGACACGCCTTCCAAAAAAACCCCCTCTACACTGTTACTATGAAAACAAAAAATATTCATATAAACCTTGCAGCCAGAACTACTGAATGAGCTGCTGTTATAGAAAATTAATCAATTCCTTCTGACCAATCAGACAACTACGCTGTGGTGTATACAAAAATAACTGGAGTTAACATGAATAATAATAATAATAATAATAATAATAAGGTAATTTGAAACCTGAAACCTCAGATCTGTAAAGTTATAAAAAGATGCACTTCATACATAACTCATTAGCACTTCATGTGCTGAGCTGACAGTATGTGTGATGCGTGTCATGTGCTGAGCTGACACCATGTGTGATGTGTGTCATGTGCTGAGCTGACACCATGTGTGATGTGTGTCATGTGCTGAGCTGACACACTCACTTTAAACTCGTGTTCCATGGTGCTGATGTTGTCAGGCGGCTCGGCCTGTGAGAGTCTCTGGATGTAGGCGTAGAGGTTGCGCGCAGGCACCTCTGTGTTGCCACAGGTGACGGCCTCCAACAGTGCATCATATATAAACACGTACTGCTCCTCCGTCTGCACCATGTAGTTTCTCTGCGAGCGCATCAGCGTCACGTGACCGTACATGTCAACCGTCTTCTCCTGCTTCACACGCTCCAGCATGGCATCGATCACGATGAAGCAGCCGGTACGCCCCACACCCGCGCTGTGACAGAGAAAAAGAGGCAGAACGAGTAAGAAAAGAGACACGAGCATGACACTTCTGCAATAAAAGACCCGTTTCTTTACATTTTCAATAATCAGTGGAAAAACAGTAATTATGTTTTCCATATCAATAATTATTTAACAATTA
Source organism: Notoglanidium macrostoma (assembly GCA_030068235.1). Taxonomy (NCBI): domain Eukaryota; kingdom Metazoa; phylum Chordata; class Actinopteri; order Siluriformes; family Auchenoglanididae; genus Notoglanidium; species Notoglanidium macrostoma. Next base: position 3,173,960 of record JAQQZR010000013.1, on the reverse strand, counting down.
CCTAGTATTTATCATGAATCTTTTATGTACATGTCATTTTACCCTCAGAGGTAGACCGTGAAATAAAGGAGTTCGAAATCATTGCAGGTCTTTTTGTAAAAATAAAACAGAATGGCAATTTTAGTCCCTGTTACATGACCATGCTGTAATTTTGTGCTCCTTGCTGCTTTATAAGTTCCCCAGTGTTTTGTAAAGTACTGCTGTGAGAGTCAGCACCTGCAGTGCACCACGATCGGCCCGGCATCTGGAGGATTACAGGCTTTGACTCTGCGCAGGAAGGCCAGGAAGGGCGTGGGGTGTTCTGGCACACCGTGATCGGGCCACGCCGTGAACTGGAACTGACGCACCTCCCGCTTCTCACTGCTGCCACTCTGCACAGCACATACACACACACCAGGGACCAAATACACAAGTATGTGTGAATATGAGAAACAACAGAGTGTGAGCAGAAGGCATTAAGTGAAACAGGAAATTAACAGAAAATGCTGTCATAGAACTAGCAACAGAAACAACACCTCTGTGGGTGGGTGGGTGTGTTCACCTTAAAGAGTGCAAAGGTCCTGACGCAGTATGCAGCAAGCTCTACGGTGTCCAGCACGGAGACCTGCATGAGGCCGTACGTCTCTGTGCCTCGACTCGGCCAGTACTGATCACACTTGTTCTGCACACAGCGTAACAGCGTTCTTTAACCCGTCACACACAAGTATCACATCAGCAGGAAGCAGCACTTCTACATCGTAGTTACTTATGTGGATTAATATATCATTTTCGACTCTGTTCATTTTAATACCAATAACATGCAGTGATCAGGTGACTACCAGATCATTATGATTAAAATAACAACTCTAGCCTTTTGGAAAAACAGGTAGAAAGAAAAGAGTGAAGAGGTAAAAAGTACATGTGGAAGAGGAACGAATAAAATGTGTGACGGGCTGAACGGATGCACGAGTGAGACAGTGATGAAGGAGTAGAAATCTTGCCTTGGAGTAGAAATAGGAAGGCATCTGGAGAACAACAGACAAACATATCAAGCTACTGAGTCATAACTGACAGGATGACTGGGCCACATGGGGAAATGGTGTTAATGAGGTTCTGGTCTCACTTCAGGGTTATTTTAATAGAATAGGAGCTAACAAGGTAATAAGTCCATATTAATAAAAAGATCAAATCATCTTGGGCCACACCTCTCACCTCAATCCGATGTTAAATTTTATTCATTTTTGTGATGAACAGTGTGTCATCCAATGCAAAGAAAAACACATACAGTATGTGAGCTTACTTTCGTTCACGCAAGTTAGATATTTTCTTTACTAATTTGCTAAATTCTCCTAACAAATAGTGTTGGCCTGTTAGCAGGTAATTTTTCTACTTTTAAGAATTTTCCAAGGGAAAAAAATCACTAATATTCAAAGTATTGTACCTTTTAAGATACCATTTCCAACAGTGAGACATGTTTTCCTGATAGACTTGCATTTTTCCGGGTGAAAGAAAAACATTTTTGTAATTTCTTTTTTCCTTTTTCAGTGGCTGTTAATTTTACATACATAATCATGAAGCCGTTATATATCCTTCACTTAACGTTTTACTTGTAATGTAATGTAATTTTTTCTGTTTCGGTCTCGTACTGCTGTTTTTGTAATGGTCATTAAGGAGCACTCGTCTGACTGCGTTTGCTTATATTTAAGTAAATGTGTATACTAAACGCCGTTTTGAAGCGTATAAAGCTTTATCGTATTGTTGCTCAGCTCCGAGGCCACCATGCGCTGCAGAACTCCTTCATTTTCTGCTCCTTTCAACTCCAGTGAAAGACGATATTGTTACTTGATGAGTTGATTCAAGCATTGTACAGCAACAAAACCTGAATTCAAAAGACTAGCGTTGACTTAATTATGCTGCAGTATGATTAGAATGTTAGCTCTGTATGTGTGTGTGTGAGAGAGAGTGTGTGTGCACGCTCACTCTTGATTTCTCCTCCAGCTTGGTGATCATGATGATGTTAGCCGTGTGCTGCTCCCACACCATCCTCCAGAAGTCACTGATAGTATCTGGCATGGGTCCCTGCGTGGCGATGTAGGCGCCTTGTCGCCGGTACCCGTCAATGAAGTTGGCATTGATGTAGTCGCCACCTGGCTGACCTGAACACCAGCAAGAGAATAGACTTGAGAATTCACTCTATAGCAAGCCATTATAACTTAATATTGGATAAAATGTTCATCTCAGGAATTAGTAATATAAACAACACTTATTAAGAAAAAGTGAAAAGGGTTATCGTAAGAATCAAGTAACCATTTTCGTACAATGCAAATACAACAAGGACATTATGTACGACTGATCTCTCTGAACTAAATGAACTCCAAAATGCTACACAACCGTGCATAAAACATGATCTGCATTAAACAGCTTTTAAAGTCAAACACACACACGGTCAAAAGGGCGTTACACGATGGTCTCACACCCACACTCACCATCGACGTTAGACAGCACCACTCTGGTGTGGTCGTAGGCGATGACATTTGCGTAACGGTTCTTTGGTTTATTAATGTCCAGGTTTGAGTGCTCCCAAGAGAACTGCTGCCCAGGGTCAATAGACTGAACATGGAAAAGTGCCAAAAGAAGTGACAAGTGACAAATAATTACACTCTTCAACATAACCTTCACACAATTCTGAGTTCACTTGCATAAGAATTCGTCGACATTGCTGCTGCGAAAAACAGTCAGGGTTTGGTGGCAAAAAAATATATATAAATATTTCGGTATATATACATATATATATATATATATATATATATATATATATATATATATATATGAATATTCCACAGATCACCATTAAATTCATTATTTAGTCAGAGACGCAACCAAGAGACCAAGTGTAACTCTGAAGGAGCTGGAGAGTAAAGCTCAGAGACTCCACTAATCTGGGCTTTATTTTAGTTTGCTAAAAGGCATGTTAGACTCTGTTTGAACTTGGTAATTAGAACGTGTTACATTAAAATGTGTCTCAGGCGATCACAACCTCTAAGAAGCACTGAAGACCCATTCATTTAAACCACTTTCTGAGGTGGTCTGGGATGCATTTGATCACATATCTAGTAGTGTAAATGCTAATGCGTTCTGATGTGTCCATGACAAGGAGGTAACAGCAAAATACGTCGTCATTACTGCAGGACGAGGTGGTTGTTTTGGTGCGTCAATGCTTGAACAAAATGGTACACAGGGACCGTTGAGCTTCTAGTGGAATTGATGTAGGCTGTAAGGAAATCCGAACACAAGTCACCATGGACACAGGTGTAAACGGCGATGTGTCTTAGCTGATCGCCCAAGACACATTTTAAAACCAAGTGTAAACAGGGATCAGCTACTGTTTATTCACAGATACTCAGCAAACATGATTCTCCAGTCTGAGGAAAATAAAACCAGAAAACTTTTTGCCCTGGGCACAATTTCAACACGGCACTTTGAGAGCAGTGAAGCATGGTGTGGGTAGCATCATGTTCTGGGAATGCTTTTCCTCAGCAGGGACTGAAAAACTGGTAAGTGTTGAGGACAAAAAGGATGGAGTAATAATTGTACACCTGCAGTGCTGCTACATATGGCCTTCATGTCATCCTTTCTAAAAAAATCCAAATTTCTAAGATGACGTTGTACTGAAAACAGTGACTGAATGTCACGTGAACATGAGTGACCTTACCTCATACTCCTGAGAGAACCTCAGGCTCTCGTTGGCTTTCTTTCTCTCTATGTAAGTGGGTAATTCTGAGATAGGGACTGGAGGATGACTGGTCATACCTGCCAATCAGAAAGCACAAGGTGAAGCTGGAAACAGCCGACACGCATGCTACACGGTGAAAGAGTCGATTATGGTTGAATTTAGTGATGCTTCCTGATGCATGAATGAAAAGAAATTAGTTTGGTTTATCATAAGAACAGAAAGCAGCTGTATAATCAAGTAAGAGGAGAGAGATCATTGCATAACTGATAAGTCCATTCATAGTTTTGTGTTTTGGCACTCATCAGTTTTTTAGCATTCAGCTCCATTCCATAATGCATGACATTAGATGGCAGTTATTTTTCTATTTGTCTGTTTGTTTCCCTTTAGCGCTTAATTAATCAGAATGGGTTAGTCAGGTCTGTTCTTGTAGATGGAAGTTGAAAGATCAATATAAAAATGAACAACCACAACTAACTTGGTAAACGACGATAACCAGAGGAACGCAAACCTAAAAAGGAGAGAGCATAATTTTGATATAACTGTTATTGTTTGCGAGTGTGTGCTTTTCCAGCATCGCTGTGTGTGTGTGTATTACCCGGTGTTGGGAAGTTGATTCTGCGGAGCTCAACGGGGTCTGATGGATGCTGGGAGCTCATAGATTTGCCAGTACTTGGGAAGCTGCACTTTCTGCCCTCTAATTCCGCCCGCTTCCTGTGTGAGGAAATCACAAGCACAAGATTTCTCTCTGCCAATATTCTGTATTTTATTTGCAATCTTACGATTCCATTTTGTATTCACTGACCTGTCCGGTTTGCTGGTTTGTATCCAGGTTATAGGGAGAGAAAAATAATGTTAAAAAGATACACGCTGTGCATTCAGACATCCATAGCATACTAAATTAGCCATTCAAAGCCCCTTCTTTGTTCGTCACCATAATTGTTCTTCACTCCACATTTTTTGTAATCCCTCTATTAATATTTCTGTCCTTCATTTCACCTCTTAAACAGAAGGATGAGGATGACTATACTGATGATGAAGATGACAGCCAGTACGGGCCCCACCACCCAAAGCAGCCCCTCCTCCTCGTCCACGATTGGCTGAGGCTCCATGTCTGAGAAGGCCACAGGGTCCGAAAATGGGCTGGTTGAGTACATAGTCTACAGTAAACAACAAATGATAAAGAGGATAAGAGCACGATGGAGACGGAGATAGAGCGACAATATGAGAGAGAGAGAGAGACTCACATTCTGCCCCAGCTCTAAAATAGCCAGCACGAAGCAGACATACTCCTGTCCATTGAGAAGCTGTCGGTTCAGGAACGCTCCATACACACGCCCGTCTCCCAGCTTAAACTCGGATGGAAGATTCTGGAAGTAGGCACTGATGTACGGCTTCGGTTCGGCCTGCCTCCGTAAACGTACCGATCGGCTCGTACCATTGATCATCCTCAGAAGCTGAACCAAATATGATGTAATATAAAAGAAGCTGTAAGATTAAATACGATGAATGATGATCTGTGAAATCTGCGAACAAGTACCTCATCTAAATTAATTTCATCTGGGTCACTCCAAGGATTCTGGAAGTTTCCCCCTCTCTGCCTCTTCAGTGGGACGACGACGATATAGAAACCCCTGCATGGGTTACGCAAATAAACATCAGACAACATACCCGATGGCTGCTCATATTATTAGACAACCGGGGTGTTCCATAGAAATCCAAAATAATCCACCTTGAGACATTTATTTTATTATTTAACAGCAAATAATCTGATAAGGATGACAAAAATAAAGTCATACAGTATACTGATCTCTGTTTATCTTTGAAAGATAGGAAGGCTTAGCACCTTGGTGACAAAAATAACTTAAAATAAATAAATAAATCACTCATGCTAACATTTCACTACTGATTTTCAGAATTGGTGGAAACACTACATTAACGTCCCATTATCTGTGTGCTAATGGCAGGGACTTGAAACCTCATGAAAATAATGAGGATGCTATTTTTATTTCATTCGGCTGTGAATAGACAGAAATGTTGTTCGTAACACTGCTTAAGTGACCATGACGTCTGAATATAAGACAGTAGCAGACATCTATTGTTTGTTACTGTCTTGTCCGTTGTCTGGACACTTTGTTGGACAGCATTAACTATATTAACATGTACAGTGTGTTTTAATGGTGTGATGCTGACCGGACAGGGGCATGTGCGTGCACGGAGGGCAGCTGCAGTGTTGCTGTGCTCTCAGAGCTGGTCTTCTCCACTAGCTGAGGTTTTCTGGGCAGCAGGTTTGGAGCGGTCATGGCGTCGGCACGGTGCTGCAGGCCCTCCCTGCCGTCTGCTTTATTACTCAGGAGGAAGGTGTAGAGAGACTGCGGCTTTAACTCGGTCACTCGCTGCTGCCCGAGACGCCCATCTACATCCAGTTTGCGACCATCACCATATGAGACCTGAGTGACGATGAACAGACATTAAGTTACATAACTACAGGTTTGAATATACATAAACATGACGCAGCCTTCGGTATTTGAACAGTGAAATTATGAGCGCCACACACACACACACACACACACACACACACACACACACACACACACACACACACACACACACACACACAC
>JAQQZR010000013.1:3151677-3166512 GCA_030068235.1 Notoglanidium macrostoma | reverse complement strand
ACACACACACACACACACACACACACACACACACACACACACACACACACACACACACACACATACACATACACACATGCTGTTACACTTACGATAAAAGTCGAGGGTTTGTTTGGTGAGGTCCGTGACTCCCAGGCAAGCCATACTGAGCTCTTCATAGCAGCTTTCACACGGAAGTTCACAGCAAACACTTTAAAAAAATAAAAAGAAAAGAAAAAAGTCACGAATGTGAGACGCAAAAGTATCAGGAGATCCAATTGTAAATGCAGCATGATTAAGAAGTGCAGGAACAGACGAACAGCTGAACAGTCTTTTCCTGATGTTTATGTCGGTCACTTTATTGACACCGGTTTCTCATCACAACAAAATTATTACCCGACTGTGAACCAGCATCAAAGTCAACATTAAAAATGACTGGGGGAACCTGATAATAAATATATAAATCTGAATAATATATACAGCTACAGTCAGGTGCCTCACCGCAGATTTCATTGCATTGGTGGATTTCACCCCAAAAAAACCCAACACACTCAGATGAACAGAAAGACAGACTGACAAACACACAGGCAGATGTAAATGTAAAAAGGGTAAATCCTATTTCTGTATAAGTATTTTTGGTCTGCTTTTCAGGACAGCTGTTTCCTCACTTCTGCCACGTAACCTCACACCAAATGATGAATATGAGATATATTCTGCGCCTCTTTCCATCGCATCATAAGAAACGTTGAGTCCATTCTGCCTGTAGAACGTGTTCTGAACTTCTGAGGTTGGTGCTACGGTGACAGGTGACCGGGGGCAACCGCATGAATACAGATGATGGTGACTGTAAGGATTGTAGGCACTGAGGAGAAGACACAGGAGACTTTTATTATGGACTTTTACACACAAATAACAAAATGCAGTAAATGATTATTTTATAGCATGTGGGTCTGTCATATAAATAACTGCTACTGACACCATCATAAATCACACTAGCACTTTATTGCACAACAATATCTTCTAGACCGAACTCATTTATCATATAATTTGATGGAAGGTGATTGATTTATAAACCACAGAGGTCACAGGGGTCAAGCAGATTATAGTGATAGTGGCATCTTGTCATGTGTGGTGTGTGTGTGTGGTCTCGTACCTGTGACTCTCTCAGCAGGAACGCTTTAATACGGAGATGTCCCATTCTTTTCACAGACCAATGTCTCGCATGTCACGTGGTCCTTCTGTGCGGTCGCTGAGCAACAGGAGGTTGCCATGACATGCCTGTGAATGCAGCGTTCAGAACCACGATCCTCAGGACCGCCCCAGACACTGCAGGGGCATTGTGGGATACAGGAAATGAAGTAATAATCTGACAGATCACCCAGGGCATCAAGGTGAATGTTGCAGGAGAACAGCTTGAGGTTTAAAAGTCTCATAAAAAAAAAAAAAAAAAAGAAAAAGTTGGAAGGAGGAAGATGGAAGATAGAAGAGAAGATTTTATTTGTCTATGTAATAGACAAAAAATCAGCAGGGTAAAAATGTTGGGATATTTTTGTTCTAGTGTATATTAACATCCACGGGGAATTGAACGATGTGCTTTTTCTTATTTTCTGAGAACATTGTGATCATAATTTTTTTCAGAAAGGCCTTTTTTCAAATTCACATTGATGTACAACAAAGGGAGGAGTATGGATTCAGGGGGTTGGGGTTTCAGAGAATGTTTAGTCACAGGAATGGTTAAACTCAAGTCACACTCTCCTCTTTAGTGTGGATGAACCGTGGCGTGGTGGTGGGTCCTGGCTCTGCCTCTGTGAGAACAGCGTCCATCTCCGACAGTATGGCGGACTATCCATTATTTGCAGCTTGCCTTTGTCATGTTTCATGGCAGCGCATCAGACAGGATAACTTAACATTTCCATTTTCTTCAGCATGAGGGACGGAGTTTACCAACAGCGGCGCTTGTGCATGTGAATAAGGTTCTGAAGGGAGGTGCTTGTGGGGTGGGAGAGTTAAATTCTGAGTTAATACAAATATATAATCATGATGCTGATGTAAGGATGTTAAATAAACAAAAAAAAGGAAAGAAAAATTCAAAACATGCATGAAAATAGAGACCACCAGAGTGTGTTTGGTGATACTACGCATCATAACATAACACTTAACGCAAATATGCCTTAGACTATCTCTAGATTCATGTCTGGACATAAACACAAAGAAATATTTGACAGTAACTCACATTCATCTCCTTCAATCGAGCTTTTCCAGTCTGTCTCCGTATGTCTGTTAGATACTACTTTCCTTACGCTATATTTTACCTAACTCACTGAAATGAGCTTGGCATTGTGTGCCATTGCCTCGAGCCTTTTCTAGTTTCTTTTAATTCAACATGTCAAACAGACAAGCCATTAGGAAGACGAAAAACCCACCGTGGAAATGTTCTAAGGCCGAGTCGCCATTTCTGACTCGGCTGCATGTCTTCTAGCCGCTCTAACACTCATCACAAAACTCATAAACGTCTCCATAATTCACCCCTGAGTTTAATCAGGTGTGTTAAACAAGAACACAAGGTCCGGGCATCAACGCTGTAGCTCATTCAGCTCAACAGATCCAGTATGAAGTCATTTCAGCAAGTTAAATGTGTACTGCACTGTCTAAATTGTACGCAAAAAAATACAAATAATTTTCTGAGAGTGCTTATGCAACAAGGAATCAGAGATGAAAATTTCGGGGAGGCGCTTTATATAAAGACAACCAACTATTTTGACCTAACGTTCCAAAACAAATAAAAGCTCAGTGTCGTGGGTCAAATGAAACTGATGTATAATTAGAATTAAAATGAAATTTCACACATCTGACTTAAAACCTTCATCTAAAGAGCTGCAGCTTAACTTTGAATCCATGTGAATAAGCATTAATCGACTGACAGAAAACACAAAATTGCCTGAAATAAATAAATTAACTGAGTTGTAACCTCTTTCATATGGAAATCCTTGGATGGCAAACCAACAGCTTACGTTTTCCACCCTAAATAATAAACACCGTTTCAGTGATATTTGTTGCAAACTGAAATGTGCAAAAAAAAAAAAAATCTAAATAAAAATCTAAAATGCTAAATAAAAATCTCCTCACAGAAACCTTCCCCATATCAACTGCTAAATCACAGCATTTAGACTCGTGGAGCACCCGCTGTACACGTCCCTATGAATTTGCGGTTACTATAGAAACGATAATGATGGAATGGGTGCACTATTGTCAGAGCTGCTGTATTAGAACATGAATCCACACCTTCTGACTCATCAGATTTGAGATTCAACCACGCCGCGGTATAAACGTATTATTTATTAGGTGTGTGTGTACATACGGGTTTGTGGAGTTTGTACGCCGAGCTCGCTGGTGAAGGCCCCGACGCCGTGTTTACTGCGTGCTGCTAACTGAAAGGTGTAGGTGGAGAAAGGCTTCAGATTCTTTAGCAGGTAGCTGGAGCTCGGTTCGAACATGATCTTCTGCAGGAGAAAGGGATTATAAACTCAGCACGTCTATACGAGTGCATGTGAGGTTGTACGTGTGCGTTATTCATAAACATGAATGAGCAAAACACATCGATGTCTAGGCGCTTTCTCTGTAAAGCCGGTCTATACGTCACCACTGGACAGCCTCTGATCAATACCGTATAAAGACTCCTGATATTCAGGAGGAGGTCAGCACAAACAGCTGTACAGCTGTGATGCTGATTTGCTGTTTTGATGTACCACAAGCTTTTTCACTTTTTCACCACACTCTTTGCTAACTTTACCACATTGCCAAGCTATATTATTAATTAATTTCCATATATTATTAAATTGACAACTCAGAATAGCTCGTTAAAAACATGATAAATGATCCTGCCTCCTGCTCACACGTTACAATTTCATGACTTCAATTTGTTGCTGAATTAAATTGTGTGCATAATTAACTGTTGAAGCTTGATATATATGTATATAAAAATAATAAAATGCAAAATAATGGAAATGCGCTGGATCAAGTGCTATTTTATAACCTGCTCGAAGCCATATTTGTGCACCAACGTGGACAGATTGATGTGATGATTACAACTACGCCTATTCATGCTGGGATATATTGGCAGTATAACACACTGGGACGTTACTATTACGTTACGTTATATTTATGGTATTTTATGGTAGATGGGAAAAAATGCTTCAGTCTGCCGACCTTCAGATTTTTTTTCCCCTTCTTAAGAGAAAATCTGGCAACCTGGTAGCATATTTGTCAGTGTGTGACTGTACTACCAGCAAACAAACAGATGATTTACTATTACCGTAGGTGTATTGTGTTGGACAGGTGCAGCTTACCTGCTCAGGCTGGTCTCCGAGCCTGTATATGAGCTCATATCCTATGATGGCGTCAGTACCGCTGTGAGCTGGAGGAAGCCAGGAGAGCAGTACGCTCGTCTCGGACTTCACCTCTGCTTTCAGCTCGGTGGGCTGAGAAGGAACTGGGAAAGGAGACAGCGAAATGATATCACATACCGAAAGGAGAACAAACTTCAGCCTGTAAGTAATTAGTCAGTGACACATTTTTGTTGCCATGACTGTGTAAATTACAGAATCATACACAACAATCATTTGAAACATCTGTATTAGGTGAAGTCCTTTCTATACACAGCTCCCCCCATTTCTGCGAAACATTACCAAGTGGAAAAACGAACGTCTTGGAGCGTCTGCAACTCTGACTCACTTTCTGCTGCTATTTTGTTCCACATGGATAACAAACAGTTTCTTAAAAACACCTTTGCTAGTGCGTGGCTGCAAATCCCTTGTATCCAACACCTTGTATTCACAAATGATGTAGAGACAAAGCTGATCGAGAAACAAGTAAGCTATTAAGGGATTAATTAATTACGCCCCCTATAATAAAGAGACCTGTAAATGTTTTCCAATTACATGCAATACATCAACAACAATCATTCTTACTATCAGCTCTACAGTGGTTTACTCACTACATGCAAAACTCCTTTACAGCACAAGAAGAACTGACTTGCTTCAGAAGCTAAGCGGTAAAATCTTGCAGTGACACACGCACCTCCTGTTTTGGCAATGATGTGCAGGTCGCTGGAGAGAGGACCATCTCCTACTGCAGTGAAAGCCAGAACTCTAATGTAATAGGTCTTATTTGGTGTTAGATCCTGTATTGTCAAGAAATTTGCTCCGCGAACCATCTCCTTATCCCACTGGTTGACTGGGAGTGGCGAGTCAGACGTGTAGTACACCCGATAGCCAACCACCTGTCCGTTTGCCTCCTCTGGCTCCTCCCACTGCACCATTGCCTTGGAGACACTGAGCATGCGGCCTCTTACTCGGCGTGGCGCTGAGCTTGGGGCTTGTTCTGCTGTGCGAGCTTCTACTGTAGGACTCGGAGGACTGCGGCCAATCGAATTCACCGCTATGACCCGGAAGTGATAGTGCGAGTAGGGGCTGAGGCCACCAACGCTGTACCGTGTTGTTGCCACAGCGTCGATCTCCTTAAAAGGGTCGTGGGAGGAGGCGGGTCGGTGCTGGATGATGTAATAGGAAACAGGAAGTGGGTTCCCGCTGTCCCACATCAAGGTGATGCTGGTGGCTGAACGCTCCATGACGACCGGGGCTCCTGGAGGATTTGGGAGCGCTGGAGAGTGAGCAAAAGATCATTAATGTTACTTGATATTACATTCGATCAATATTATGGTTATCCAGGTTAATATCAAGGTTATGCAGGTGGCTTATTAAACATATGCAGTTTAATAAGTTTAATTTAATGATGTGTCAACCTGAATGATAAGCTTGCCTTTGACTGTGATCTGTGCAACCGTTTCGATAACGCCGAGAGTGGACATGGCCACGCAGGTGTAATTGGCTGACTGTCGCACGTCTGTAAGTTCTAGCACGTTCTTTCCAATGGGCATGTCATCCTCCGGGGTCAGGTCCTCCGTTCCAAGCATCCACTTCACATACGGCATGGGAACGCCCACCGCCTGGCACGTGATGTTCACCCCTCCTCCGGGCATGACTTCGTAATCCATGGGCGGCACGGAGAAGCGTGGAGGGATCCGGCGCACTGGCAGGGTGATAACAGATCAGTCATTGGCTGCGGCACAGAAGGGCTCATTATCATATGAACATGGATTCAAGCCAAACATTAATCAGATATGTGAATTAGAATGAGTGCTGTGAAGCAGTGGTTCTTTATAATATTATATTTAATCCAACTACAATAACAGACCTAATACTTAAATAGTTAACATGTACTAAAAATCTAGTTCTAGCAGACTAGAGACCAGAGGTTGCACATAATGTAATTTATAAGCATGTCATGCACGGTAATGGGCTTAGACATAAGCAGTAGTAAATTCTAGATAAGAGTGACTATGTTCATGTATAGGATTAGGATTAAATGTGTGAGCAGGACTTACCGTCTCTCAGCTCTGAAGAGAGGACCAGAAGCAGAAGAAAGGCAGGAGGGAGAAATAATAACAGCATAGGGAAGGGGAAAAAAAAGTTGATCTCAGAATAGAAAGCACTAGCTCCAGGTGGTAAGAGAACTGAAAGGCATTTAAACACACACAGTGATCTTTTCTTAATGAAACCGTTTCCACCGTCAAAATCGGTTCAGCTCAAGCTGCTGGAAGACATTTTGGATGGAAAGAATTTGGTCTCTGAAAGCAGACTTATAATGGAAGTAAGTTCATCCACGGTGATCTGATTACGAAGCAGTCTGGCTCTCAAACTGGTGGAAGCTTGAGCTGGTTGTCAAAATCTCAAATAAATTCATCCACAATGACATTTTTCTAGGATGCTACATTTATGACCGACATTACCGAACCCACCTCTGACGTAGAGGTTAGCGGGTGTTGAGTAACGCGTCCCTTCGCTATTTGTAGCCACGCACTCATACTTTCCTTGATCAATCTCTTCACTCCGATCAATCTGCAATGCACCTGAACACACATACACACACACACACACACACGCGCGCAAACACACAAACACGCACATATATAGGATAGGAGAACTTTTTTGGTTTTTTTTATTACATATTCAAAGGGCTGACTTTCGTTCATCAAATCTGGTCTACTGCCTAGCGTGCATGTTTCCAACAACTCACACTAGTATAAGTCTCTGTGTGTGTGTGTGTGTGTGTGTGCGCGCGCTTCAGTACAACGATGTAACATTGTTCCGGCTTTCTGGCATATTTAATAGATGTTCAGAATTAACACGCTGGTTTGCAGGAAAAAGAAAAAAAAAGAAAAAGAAAAAAGTGAAGTGCTGTTTGGAATTAGAAAGGAAAGTAGTAAAAATAAAGGATTTTAAATTCATTCAGTTCTTGTCATTAATAGATGCACAATGCCCACAAAGAAGTTAACAAGGAAGTAAAAAAGGCACAAAAAAAAAAAAAAAACCACACCTTCCATTAAGTACAACAGCCAAACATATAGTACGTGCACCTCTATGTCGAAAAAATTCAAAAAGATGTTTGATTAGAAAGATGACGTTTGTGGAAGGAAAAACTGGAGGAAAACTGCTGAAAGATGAAATGAGGCTTCATTAGAGGAGATGAATGCATCCACAGAGGGATCAGGAGAGTGAAGGGGAAAAAAAACAACCCAGATATCAAGAAAAAACAGTAAAGACACAGTCAAGAGGTTCATGGATTAATTGATTAAGCTTCTTATCCGGCCACGTTCTCGTTTAATTTATAGCTCACTATCGAGAGAAAGCTAGCAAATCACTATCTATACTATATAGCTCACAACCTAGCAAATAAATACATGTTACAAAAAAAGAATTAGTAAAATGCTTGCATGTTCAACTTCAGAACGGTAGGTTTTGTCATGAATACAGTCATGTGTGGTATGATAAATACGACCCCTAAAACTGACAGGGTTAATCAATGTGATGGTCAGATAATGGTGAGAGAAAGAGAGAAGAGAAGTAAGGGAGAAAGGAAGAGTAAATAGTGAATGGGGTGGTTAGCTTTAGACTCTTACCTCGGATTGGTGTACCCCCTGGATGGGTGAGAATGAACGCAGATGAGAGATTAAAGAGAAGAGTTAGTGCAGCGAGAGAGAGAGAGAGGAAGAAAGAAGGAGAAAGGGCATGTAATTCTTGTCTTAAGTGCTAAATGGGTCACTATTAACATAATCCCTCCACTTCCACATGAGTGCATATCTGCAAGACAGAACATAAGAAAAAAAGAGGGGGGGGGGGGCAAGAAGCGATTCCCTTCCTGGGAATTTCTGCAGAAATATACAGGGCTTAACACTCAAGACAGGCAGATTCACACCCACATAGGAGAGGGGCTGAAACGAGGAAGCCTCGGGTTCGAGGGAGAATCCACTGGAACATTCAGCAATAAAAGAAGAGCAATAAAACTTTGGCAAGCTAGACAGGGACAGCAGAGAGAGAGAGAGAGAGAGAGAGAGAGAGAGAAAGAGAGAGAGAGAGGATAGATGTAGGTACTCTGATGGTAAGGGGTGAGAGTGAGCCTCTGAGTGAGACAGTAAGGGAAAGTGAGCGTGACACAAGTTAAGTAGCACATGTGAGGGGGTAGCACTCAGGTGAAAATGACTACCTCTACATGATGGCAGTGTGTATTAAAAGGGCATAGCTTTATCTGTGTCCAGAGGAGGTGTGTGTTTGTGTGGGGGGGGTGTTATATTGTTAGGTGAGACATTATGTATCATGCAGTTTACTGAAACTGTACTAGGAGTGTGCATTATTTTAGCAATGTGTATGTTGTGCCTTAAAGTAACTGACTTACCAAAGGATTCTGTCGATCAAAACACAGAGAGAGAGACAGCACATGCATCACTTAACGTTAATGTTACAGGAAAAACAGTGTGTATGAGACTGTGTGTGTGCGTGTGTTTACAAATATAAGACCAAAACATAAACAAGAAAAATATTCATTCAGAACTTATACATATGATATTAGAGAGTTGTACCTTTTGGCCTCACTAGCATTTCATTCAGATTCTCAAAACGTTTTTATGACTACGCAATGCAGGAATGACTGAGAAACACGGCCTTCACGGCATTCGTTCATTTTGTTTTAACAAAACGTGACTTCTGGTGCGGCCCAGCGCTGGTCCTACGACATGACATTAAAATTCCTCGTACAGGAAACAACGCCGCAGTACGTCCGGACGTTTCCAGATCGATCCACTTTGGAGAGCGGATTGAAAAAGATGCACTTTTTAGCGGTTGAAAATGCTTTAGTGTGGATGAAAAGGCGACGATAAGAAAGGATGCGTTTTCAGATTTTGCTGTGTCGCTGTGGACTATATACTATGTCCTGTATAATGACTTCACGTCGGGCCGCCCTGAAGTTGAATATTTTCCTACAGCAGCGTACCCAAAAGTGTTATTACTGTTACTATACAGAAGGTAACGTCACCTGTGTTCACCTTTCGGTCGGAACTACAGTCAGAGCTGCTGTTATAGACAATTAATCAACAACCTCCTGACCAATCAGAATTGAGAATTCAACAGCGCTGAATAAATGTGGTATAAAGTCTGTTATAGGATATAAGCAGCTGGCGTTATGAAAAATGAAATCTAATCTAGTTTTTCATATTTTTAATGTACTTTGTATCTGACTGAACCTCAACACACACATTCATGATACAGCTAGAAGCACATGAATATAAGAGCGACACGTGAACACACATTATTATATTATAACCATATGCTTGGTACCTCATCACTGACTCGTCAAAAGCCTAAAGACGCGCCGAGACTAAATCCAGCCCGTACCTGAACGCAGCTGTTTGATGCGTCCGTGAGTGTGTGTGTCGATGGGAAGGAAGTCCTTAAACCAGGTGATCTCTGGGTCAGGAGTGCCGCTGGCTGCACACAGCATGGTGGCTGTGCGAGAACGTTCCACCACTTTGAGCTGAGGACCCATATCTATGGACGGGAAGCCGGGAGGAAGCTGATCCTCTGTAACACAAAAACCAGGCATGTGGAACACACACTTAGTGATTTCGTTCTTGATATAAGCTGCAATTTTACATCACAATGCCATCAAAAGAGGTAAAGAAATGCACTCCAGCTGAAAACTGGAGTTTTCACAGAACATGAAACAATTCTGCAGTCCTGTTGAATGCATTGCATTTAAATTTGAATTGTTTACTGGTTAGCGGTTGGGATGTTGTTAATGCCATTTGTATACATTTAAGCTTCAGGCCAACGGAGCGAAATAAACAAGCAGCATTTGTGGGCTTGCTATAAACCAGACCGTGTAAGATTTTCATGGGAAGTTCCAAAAGTACCGAGTCACCGTGTCAGTGCTGGGACGACACCCGAATCCTCCTAACAAGGGACAATGATGTATAAAGCTGCTCTGCTGTAATGTCAGTTCTACTAACCACCGTACAAACAACAGTGCTTTGGAATGATTCTTAAGCTGGCGATCCTTCGGGAATTGAACTTCCCCTATAAAGATTTATGAGCTGTAGCTGAGTCGGCTGAATAAAAAAAAAACTGCAAGGTAAGTTGGTGATATAAATCTCTTCTTTATATGAATGAACGCGTACACTCACCGCGCAGCACCGTGAGACGGGTGGAGGCGCTGATCTCTCCGGCCTCGTTAGACGCTACGCATTCGTATATAGCTTCGTCACGTGGGGTCCGCAATGGCTGCACGCGCAAGACCGATCCGGAGCCGTCCTCAAACTCAATCACCTATAGAGACACAAGGTAAAAGATAGAGAGCGAGAGACGCGGCATGAGGGAAACAGAAGCACGGCTGTGTGTAGAGGAATGGAGAGTCAGCGGGATAAAGTGTGTATATGAAAGGGAAACGCCGAGCAGAGAGACAGAATGACAGACGCAGCGCGTCGGTGTGAAATATACTAACACCAGTCACCTCGATCATCCACATGTGATCTTTTTTTATTTGTTTACTTGATGCGCATTTCCTCCTTCCTGCTTCGCCCGAGGAGATCAGCGAATAATGTGTGTATGTAGAGATCCATCAATCCGATCCATACATGCATTAGTGCAAATTTTACTCTTTAAGCACTATTCGCATGTAGTGTTATATGTGTGTGTGTGTGTGTGTGTGTGTGTGTGTGTGTGTGTGTGTGTGAGAGAAAGAGAGAGAAACAGATGTCAGCAGGAACCTTTAGGCTTATCTCAGACAACCAATATGAGTGTCTGTGTGTACGAATTCAATTCCAGATTCCTGATTTAATAGCACACAGCAAATGAAAATTTTGTGTGTGTGTGTGTGTGTGTGTGTGTGTGTGTGTGTGTGTGTATTCACCTCAAATCTCTGGTTGGTGACTTTTTTGCCCTTCCTGCTCCAAGAGATTCGGGGCTGTGGGTCTCCTGTCGCTTGACACACGAAGGAGGCCACTCCGCCCTGCACGCCTGTTTGGTCAGTGGGTGTCCGGGTGAAACGAGGTGGATCTGAAACGGAGGAAGTGAGATCAATATGCGTCCCTGCATCACAGTCAATCAAACATGAAAATATGTTGTATGAAATAAAATATCTTAAGAATTATTGCTTAAAAAAAACAAACAAAAAAAAAACACGACCGACCAGCAGAAAAGAAATCGCGAAAAATGAATCTCTGTCCTTTTTTTAATCAGTTACTGCTACTAGTTCCCAACAGGCAGACTGCTCGGTTATCAACTAAGTTAATCATAAAAGAGACTACACTCAATATCACAGCTTAAGATCAAAGCCTAGAAATCTGCGCAGTCCATATGCACTCAAGCGGATTTCCTTGCTTTCTGGCCGCTGCGTTAATCAGGTCAGTGGATGAGAAGCATGACACAGTGGACGCTCGCGCTAATCTGTTTCCTGCTCCTTTGATCAAGAACAAAGAGTCATGGGTTTTAGCGCAATGCATGTGGAGGCTCTGTGTGTGTGTGTGTGTGAGAGAGTGTGTGAGTGTGTGTTTGTGAGTGGGTGATTTTCACCAGATAAAATCGTGACATCCTGTTTACCTGGTGTGATTTTGCATATCAAAATTAATCCTGCAAAAAAAAAAAAAACCCCACCCACGCAGAAGCGCTTAAGCACAGATAAATGTCTCAAACAAGTAAATATTATGTAAAAACCCAATATTGCGTATCTTTTAAAAGAGTCCGTGAGCAAACCTGCATACCTTGATGAAGATTAAGTGAACTACTCTTTCAGAGAGATGAATGTATGTGGTTATGCTTTACCATCTTGCTCTAATGTGAAGTATAAGTAACTGTCATAGAAAGTAAGTCTCAGGTATGCTCACATCTCATCCCAAGACCTGTATTATTAGGGGGTTGGAGAGATTTCACACCTATTAGTCCAACTTTCATTAATTGTGTGTGTGTGTGTGTAGAAATCACAGAAATCAGGATCGGTCCTTTGCTCGCTTCACCTACAACCCAAAATACCCAGCATGTCCAGCACTTCCTGCAGCTGGATTGAATCGTTTTCTCGCTGCAATCAAAACTGTGCCAGAGTTCATTTGAAGCGGGCCGAGACCACCTTGCTCATGCACTCGCGGACTGATTGATTTGTTCCGCACAGGATTGTGATTGCCGTGTTCTCACCTCCCCAAAGAAGAAGGGAAAAGGCACGAGGGGTAGTTGTGTGTGTGTGTGTGTGTGTGTGTGTGTGTGTGTGTGTGTGTGTGTGTGAGTGAGTTAACAAGAGAGAGTGAGAGAGAGACACTAACTTTGAGTGTGTGTGAGCGGCAGCACACTCAGCAGCATCGGCAGAACCAGCTGGATGGCGGCTTTGTAGATCATGTGACCTCTGGCCATCCTCTCATTGGCTTGTCTCGGACTCCTGAATCACCAAGCTCTACAGGTGCTCATAACCTAATAAAAAATTTTTAAAAAAAAGCACAAGCACATGTTAGCTCATCCGTACACTAGACAAAATCCACCCCATTTAAAGATCCTCGAGTAACACCGCACGCTACATGCAAAATAGGAAATAACACACAACAATGCGGGATAAATAAGGACACTGAAAAAACATCATTGTTCCAGGAAAGCAGAAACTGTTATTCGATAAAATTATTGAGAGCTTGGTGCATCTTTCAGATTTCCTTTTCTTAATTATTTGTCTGCCTTCACTGCTGTTACACCATTTCATATAGAAACCGCACGGTGCAGCAAACAGTTCAAGCGGGCTTTGTTATGATAGATTGAATGCGTTCTAGCCTCAGGGAAGTTTCTTAAAATGGTTGGCATTACAGGAAATAAACAAGAGATGAATTCTCTGCAGCTTCCCATAGAGAAATGAGCGAAAGCTGCGTTTAGGCACGCTGGGTTCGAATGCTGAGGTTGTGAAAAGTCTCTGATTAACTAAATCAGGAGTGGAACTCCTGCAGGACCGTGACCTTGGGTTTACTGCTATTGATTCAAATGATTAATTGACAGCAGGCCCTGCTGTGTTTAATATCCGGGAACTGAGGTCTGAAATGGAGGAAGGGACGTAAATCTGATCACCATTTCTCTCTGCGCATTGCTGGTGGGTGTTTCTAGGATAGGGTTATGGGATTGCTTACAGCCTGTGTTGTGGAAAATCAAGGCAAAAAGCACGACGGCCTGAACAGCGTGAATGAGAGAGAGAGAGAGAGAGAGAGAGAGAGAGAGAGAGAGAGAGAGAGAAAGGTGAGCAGCTAAGTGAAGTTGCATTAAATATGGATTGTGGGCTTGGGGAATCGCCATGGTAACTCTTCTCCCACGAGCATCTCGCCTGTCACGCCACATCAGCATCATGCACGCTGCCTCCCTCGCCTTCTATCCATTTTTCATTCCTCCTCTGCTTTCTGAGGCTTCCCTTGCTTTTACCATGATGAGGGAAGAAAGACTACATGTGTCATTTCCTGTAGGGATTCACACAGGAAAAGCCTGGTA
Organism: Notoglanidium macrostoma; assembly: GCA_030068235.1. Taxonomy (NCBI): domain Eukaryota; kingdom Metazoa; phylum Chordata; class Actinopteri; order Siluriformes; family Auchenoglanididae; genus Notoglanidium; species Notoglanidium macrostoma. The sequence goes on along the minus strand of JAQQZR010000013.1, from coordinate 3,152,641 downwards.
ATAGAGGGGGTGGGGCACTTACACACACACACACACACACACACACAGACAAAGAAGATGTAGCTGTCATCAAGTGTGTTAAAATTGGGTCACACACAACCTCGTGCCTCATTTGGAAACCACACACGAGCTTAATTCAATCCCTAAATTGCGTACACACATGCACAAGAGCTCTTTCATGCAGGACCTGTGACTCATCCCGTGTGTACGCGCATATGTGTGTCTGGGTGATTGCACTACAATTAATCAGTACTTTTCACTGTGTCAGGCAGGGTTGTAAAAGTTGCCTCATATGCTATTTTTACTTGCCATATTCGTTTCCACTTTATTAGAAACACCTGCTCGGTCATGTGAAGATCCGATCGCATGCCAGCACAGCAACACATAAGCTCATGCAGATACAGGTCAGGGTCTTCAGTTAATGTTCACATCGAACGTCAGAAAGCAGAAAAAAATGTCATCTTGATCTCAGAAAAGTGACTTTGGTGAAGTCAGAAGTTGCTGACCTGCTGGGATTTTCACACACAGTAGTCTCTACAGAACGGTGAGGAAAACAATCCAAAAAACATCTAGTGAGCAGCAGTTCTGTGAGAGGTCTGAGGAGACTGGAAAGACTGGTTAGAGTTGACAGGAAGGCTGACAGGAATCACCATTCTTTACAGACATGGCAAGCAGAAAAGCATCTCAGAATGAGGTGGATGGGCCACAACAGCAGAAGACCACAAATGGTTCCACTCCCGTCAGCCAAGAACAGGCTGCAGTGTGCACAGGATCACACAGTGAGAGAGAGAGACAGAGACAGAGAGAGAGAGAGACAGAGAGAGACACAGAGAGCGACACAGAGAGAGAGAACCCATCAGCCAAGTACAGGCTGCAGTGTGCACAGGATCACACAGAGAGAGAGAGAGAGAGAGAGAGAGAGAGAGAGAGAGAGAGAGAGAGAGAGAGAGAGAGAGAGAGAGAG
>JAQQZR010000013.1:3124778-3138668 GCA_030068235.1 Notoglanidium macrostoma | reverse complement strand
TCTCGCCCGAAGATGCTGGGATTGGCTCCAGCTTCCCCGCGACCCAGACGGATAAAGCGGTATAGAGGATGGATGGATGGATGGATGGATGTACAGTGATGCAGCTTGGGACCATTTTGGTCACATAAATTCACAAATGTTTCTTGGTTTCTGTGTAGCACAACACTATTGTTGAGACATCGTGAGCTTAAATCCGGACAACGTTACGTCCATCCACGGCTGGAAACATTGCCTCGTGCTCTCTGGGTGGTATTACTGTTAATCACAGCTCACATGTGTGAGAGAGGGCAAACAACCCAGTGTTCGTGGCTTAATTAACTAAACTACATGTCAAACACCAACTCTTAATAGCGCTCTGCTGAATAAAAACTAACTAACTAAAAGTTCAGCGTCAACGTCACTCTGGTTCTATAAATGGCGTCGCCGGAATGTGTACAAATGCACTATAAGCACAAAGCCGTTACTGGGGTGTGTGCATTATTAATGCAGAGGCATATGCTGCTGAAGCTCTGGCCATATGCTTCATAAATGTGCAACCTTTATGTGTGTGTTCTCAAAGTGAGCCCAGAGTCCAGAGCTATGATTAATACAAAAAAAAAAAAGTGGTGAATTATTTAAAACATTTCTCTTTTCTCTCTCTCTTTCTCCCGCTCTCCTTTGCACTTCGCTCACGTCGGACGCTTTGGATGGAGACCGGGGGCCAAGTCGACCTCTGTAAATTCAACGTGAGCGCGCGCGCGCACACACACACACACACACACACACACACACACACACACTCCAACAGGTTTGCTGAACTCTTCAGTAGACTCATCTTAGCCAGTGCTCAATCTCAGGAGTGTCTGACGTTCTGAGAGTTTACTATAAATATTGGCACCTGCTAGAACGCTAAAACATGTACCCTTACACAGAAAGGTAGAGTATTCTCATAGGGACACACATTTGCATTTATACTACAGGATGTCGTGTGACATCCACGAGCATATTCAGGAAGTCTGCGATTTTTGTAATGTGGAAAAAATCACAACTCCCCATTACGAAAATTATTTAACTCTCAAATCGGACGGTCGTGATTCGTTTTAACAGAAGTTCCGGCTTTAATTCAAACCGCACGTTTATATTAACGCTCGTTCCTTTTACGTTATCGTCTCTATAGTAACAGCGCATAAATTCACGATCCAAGCCTAATAATAAACAGGTTTATAAAACTACACCGAAAAAAAAACGCATCGTCGTCGATACAATGAAGCTTTCTGTAAGCAGACATTCATTTAACATTTAAGGAAGGAGTCTCCGATCCAAGTCTCCGGAACTTTCCGGGTTCTCCGTAGCCGTCTCAGTAAAGGAGATTACAGGAGCGAGGCTTAAAAAGTACGACGTGTTACTCGTTAATAAACGAAACAAAGCAAACGCTGGATAATTTGCCTTTGTGTAAAAGGAAAAAGGAAAAGCTCCTTCTCATATTAGCACATTATCTGAATTAAGGTTAGTCGCAATTTTATAGAAATGTGTTCTGAGTGGAAAATATCTTTGTCTGTAATAAATACATATTTAAAATAATGAGAATAATTATGAGCTGGGTTGTGGTCATTAATAACCCTAAAGCTGTGGACATTACTTTACAGATGAAGGAGTGCAATTATACTTCACATTACTTTATATACTGTATAGAGAGTCAAAACTAGTATGTTCATGTTCTCGAGTGAAGGATATATTAAAGTTATGCAAGGCGAACATTTATATAGTGTATTTAAAGATAGACAGAATTAACCGAAGGCGATGTTTAAAGAATTATACAGATTATCCCACCTTCAGCGCCATCTGTCTCGGCGTTTTTGTCTCAGCTACTAAACGGAAATTCGGAAAAGAAAGAAAGGAATGCTAAATGCTAAAGCTGGTTGCACGAGCCCAAAGTGGAGAAATGCTAGGCTATTATTCACACAGAAGCCCAGACACTCGACTACACCCGACTTATCAACAATACCCAAATAAATTAATTAAATAAAATTCACCACAGCCTCACTACCCGGCGATAGGAAACTATCCGGCGCTCCCTCAAGTGCTCCCGTTAACGCTTTCAGTTGTTTGTTAGCATATTCCTAAAGCACTAGCATCTCCTACCTGACCCACATCACCATCATCATCATCATCATCATCAGTCTCGCGCTCGCATCCTTCGGTAAAGAGATAACCGGCGGCATTCAATCCTGCAACGGCTCCTTTTCTCCTCTCGTCGACGTCGCCACTTTTTTTTTCTCCTCTTTTTTTTTTTTTTCACGTGAACACGTCGACGCTTTTCTTTTTTCCTTCCGTTTTTCGATACTAAGATAAAGCCGTCGTGCTCGCGCTGTTACCGTTAAAACGCGCGAGCGCTGCCTCGCTGTGCTTGCTGAGATGCTGCGCGTGTGCAGCGGAGCGCGTGCGGACGAGGAGTCTCACGGGAGCGCGCTCACTTACAAGCGCGCGCGCGCGCGCACTCCAGCTCCACACTCACATAAGCCAGGAGATGAGTGATGCACTGACCAAAGCGTGCTCCTATTGGACAGCTCATAATTACTATCATTCTATTATTACTACTGCATCAGAAACAACGTAATGCTCAGACTGGGTTTTTTTTCTGGCATTTTATAAACCGTTTATGCTTTATATGTTTCACTGGTCACTTTATTAGGAACGCCTGTACACGCGTTCATTCATGCAATTATGCAATCAGCCAATCAGGTGGCAGCAGTGCAATGCGTAAACTCATGGAGATACAGGCCAAGAGCTACAGTTAATGTTGATCCAACATCAGAATGAGACAAAAATGTGATCTCAGTCAGTATGTCTACATGCAACATTCTGTTCCAATACTTTCGCTCACCTGATAAACCAGGTGGTTTGATACAAAAAGTGTTATGTTCTATGTTGTTTAACATATCTAGATGTAAATACTACCAGGGAATAACAGCTGAAACTCTGATCTCTCTTCTCATATTCATCTTTTCTACACAAATGTCTTCAGTGCTCAGCAAAAAAAAAATTTACTTGGCCTGGCTGTTCCAATACTTTTGGAAGACACTGTATATAAACATAAGAATGAAAGAGAAATGCTTGATATTATCACACCATTAAGTTAACATCATGTCCACCTGTTTTGATATCCACATTTGGCTTTGCAATGTTTCAGTGGACACTATTATTGATACCGTCCCCTTTATTAGTTGTTTATTTTTTATTTTTTAATTAACGATGTGTGAAAAGTGTTAGTTAGCCTAATGTAGTCCATCCTACCTTTAACATGGCCAGAGTAGCCTAATATTTTAACATGTTTAAAATATTATATTCTTTACTCCAGACGCTGTACCTAGTTATTGTTTTGGAACGTTTTTTTTTTCAGATAATCATTACTGTTTTGTCTTCTTACCAAATGATATGCCGCCTTCAGGTTCACAAACCGGTGCTGCTTCCCAAAGTGGGTAATTTGGAACTGCTTTCTGTGGAAGTGCTCGAGCTCCCTCCATCACGATGCTGAATGATCACACGCACACAACATGAATTGGAACTGCTTTCAGTGAAGTGCGTTTGTGTGTTTCACGAGTCACGTATCCCCTATGCCCTCTCTCTCTCTCACACACACACACACACACACACACAGAGCAGACACTATTAATAACACATTCGAACTGAATTAAGAATGCACTTTGCACGGAGACATTTTCAACCGTTGACTTTTTTTTAATTCAGGTGAATATTTAGCTTCAAATTGTATTTTTAGCTCTTAAGAAAATTACAGAGGACCTCAATGACCTCATCTGGCTACGGCCCTGGGGTAGAGATGCATGCATGTAAACAAGAATATTATTGGAGTATTCATTTCCATTAGCCATGTAAACAGTTCAGTAAAGGAAAAAACTTAAATATTTTGCATAGTGAGTGGTTGCTGTTGGCAGACAGGCTCTCCTGGTATCTTCCCATGCAACAGTCTGTAGAGTTTACATAGTATGGCACAAAAAAACAAAAAAACATCAAGTGAGCGTTGATTCTGAAGGCCTTACTAACAAGAGAGGTCAGAGGAGAATAATCAGGAAGGCTACAGTGAGTCAAAATAAACACTCTGTACAACCATGGTGAGCAGAAAAGCATCTCAGAACACACAACGCATCGAGGTGGATGAGCTACAACAGCAGGAGACCGCATGAGGGTGGTGAGGCTACAGCAGGCACAGGCTCACACCAACACTGGTCAACACTGGTTTTCTGGTTCTTAATCAAGTGAAAGCACTAGAATCTTTTTCCCATTCAGCTTTACAGTTCATAACAAAAGGCAGAGGTCGGCATCACTGGTATCTCTGGTATCAAATAACTGACTGCACTCTGCTTTCATTGACCAGACAGACACAATGGAGTGTTTTTGTATATAAGGCAATTCTCGTTCAACTCCTTTCATATCCATCTGTAATGATGCAAGCGAAAAGCACGTATTGCAAATATTTTACATTCTTATAACCACATTCATTTTGTTGTTCCATTGCTGAGATTTGATTTTGATACGACGGCTTTTAGTTATAGTGCACCATCATCCAGCTTTTATAGTTCTAATGCTCCATCATCAAGGAATGACTTAGAAAAACATCGCAACGTTGTGGAATTACCGTTGTTATTATTGTAAATTGCTATTCGCTGTTATTTATTGCGTCCTGCTCGTTTGTGTTACGTTCCTATTCTCCTCACAATTTACAGAAATGGATTATTTTGTGAAGCATTAACTGGTCACAATGGTACTTCCAAAAAGTAGGCTGGTAAAAAAAATAATACTATTAATAATAATAATTACATCAATAATCAGTAATTACTTATTAGAAGGATTTCATTGCAATTCAGAGACCAGCAATATGTTTTTTAAATGTCACCATCCTTTTCTGTCTTTTAGTGCTTGTTTTTTGTTTTATTTTGTTATATTTTGCTTCTGTAGGTTAGAACAAAATACTGCTTTTACTGTTTATCACACGCATGGAAATGGAGTCTGAGCTCACCACCAACGCTAGCTGCGGTACAACAACTGGAACAATACACAATGTTGGGGGAAAAAAGGAATACAGAACTAACACGTTCAGTCTTGCATGAGCCGCACACACACACACACACACACATCTTCAGTAGCCTACTTCCCAAAGCGATATGTTAATAAGGCTGCATTAAGCTGCTTCACTTGCAGGAACTCAGTCAAGTAGGCTAGCAGACGTCTACACAAATCGACACTCTCAATCCCACACACACACACACACACACACACTTCCAGAATAAATTTTTACAGAGCAGTAACAATATAAAGATTTAGTTTGGGGCCCCAGCAGACTCACATACACACCTTAATATATAAGGCAGATGTGTGTGCAGTGTGTGAGACTCAGTCTTAAATGCAGTGCCAGGCACAAACACATATGCACACACACACGCACACACACACACACACACACGCACACACACCCACAACATCAAAGAGGTGACATTTAATTAGTCTAACTACATCTGAGTAAGACTGAAAGAGAGAGAGAGAGAGAGAGAGAGAGAGAGAGAGAGAGAGAGAGAGAGAGAGAGTGTACACTATAAATACACATCACATATTTTTATCTGAATTTATCTGAATTTTAATTCATGTGATTAGAGATTACGGAGCAAGAGCTTCCAAAAGCCTTGAGTGGTTAATACGTGTGTCAAGGATTACACATGATCAATAAAGTTCTTTATTATTATTATACTTTCATAATCTGTATGCTTTTAATCCCTTACAGTTTAGTGCAAACCACCAGGGTGGTTTCTAAAAGAAAGCTATAGCATGAGCGATCATCCGGCAGAATACAGACATCCCCCTGACTAACTTACTACTGATCTCATCACCATAATACCAAATGTTACAAAATAGAAAACACTGGATTTTAATACATATCTCATTGGCAGCATATCGTAACTCATTAATATGGTTTCTCATACATTACTATGCCTTTTTGCAGCTTATCTTCCGGAATAAGGATACCAGTTTCTGACATTAATAAATACCTGCATGGCCCTATTTTACAAAATAATATGGAGTATATGACTGAGAAACTGAGTCAAAATTGAAAAAGTATATAATACAGCCAGGAATGTAAAGTGGTGACTCTGAGAAACCATCTATGAAATGACATTTGAGAATGAACTTCTGTAATCTTACTCCAAATCAATTTTTGTTGGTTTATGGAAAAAAATATCATGGTAATACATTTAGACAGAAATATAGTGTCTCTGTGTTAAAGGGTTAAAGTGTTGTTAAATGCTTAATCTATTTATCACTCATCAGGATGTGAATTGATCTCTCTCTCTCTCTCTCTCTCTCTCTCTCTCTCGCTCTCTCTCTCTCTCTCTCTCTCTCGCTCTCTCTTTCTCTCTCGCTCTCTCTCTCTCTCTCTTGGGTAATTTGATGTGCACAGGAGAGAGAAACTTCAGCCATATGAAACACACACACACACACACACACACACACACACAGACAGAGAGAGAACCCAGCCTTTGTCATGTTCATGATCAGCCTCTATGGAAAAAAAGGACTCCAGCAACACACAGCCTCCATTAACATATAATCACTCTCTCCAATAAACACATACATATACACATGATTATTTTTAGCCATGACAACGTGTGTGTGTGCCCATTTACACCATGTGCTGTGAAGGTTTTTTTTTTTCAGAACAGAACCATTTTTAGAAACCTGCAGGTGTTGACGCAAGATCACGCAAATGTTCAGCTCGGAGAGCATATTTTATATATGGGGCATCCGAAATGCAGTGGTGTGACAGTAGCGTTTTTATTAGCGCTCATTCTAATAATTATACTCCATTATGAACATAAAACACTTTAAGTATAGTTGCTAAAACAGAGCTACAGCAAACATTCTATAAGCAATAGCACATATAGCCTCTTAACTGCTAACTGATAGCACTCTATGTGAGACAGATTTTATCATCACCTTAGGACTGCATGTGCTCAGAGATGACCATCAGAAACACACAGCACTTGGAGTGGCAATGTTAACCTTGGAAAATCTAAAGAAAGCTCACGGTGACATCCAGGTGGCAGCAGTACAGACTTCCTGATGTTGTGCACTTCTAAACAAGGCCAATGAAGAGGATGTACGGCACATCACAGCCCATCTATACGCTAAACTTATGATGTCCTCCACCCAGTGTTCTAACCTCTGCCGAGACCCTAGTCTTACCCTGATAACAAATAAACAGCTGGTCTGAAGATGAGCTGGCTGCTAGCCGCTTCAAATTGCACCACAAGGCACGCGCCAGGCACAGCAAGAAACATTCTGCAGGCTCATTGAAGGCTGTAGAGTTAATAGACCTTAGACAAAAAACATGGATTCAACTCTAAGCTAACCCCGCAGTCGTCTGGCCACCAATGCATACCAATGCTTATCACCAGAGCATGTAAATCTGTTAGATTAAAGTGATCGCTAGCAGCAGGGAGGTTTTTAAAGACATATACTTTGAGATATAGGCTAATAAGCAGGATCTTTAAGGGACTCCAGTACAAGAAGGAGGTCTCACAGGGACCGCGGTAGATTCAGGTGGCTCGCCCTTTTTTGAAAGCAGCAATAAGCCTATGAGGCGCTAGAGAGCTACTGTTCATGGCGATGTGTTGCATTACAATGGCTATTACATACACCTTTAGGGGAGACTTACTGCCGATTAGCAAGCCCTGGAGAGGTCAAAACACCATTTGTAGAACAATTACCACTAAAGGGTATACATGGCCCATGTGTAAAGGGCTCCTGCATTCAGAAGTGTTTTCTGGACTTTTAGATCATAGTTGGCAATTCAGTCTAGGGAACCAGACCCACACAAACAGGAGACGTGGCTGAGGGTGCCAAATCTGTCTATCCATCTGAGACAGAAATTCTGCTCAAGGTGGAAGTTGCCACAGTGTTCTGACAACCAGAGAGAGCAGAAGAGGCAACCAAGGCCTTGCCAGAACATCTTACCCAAAAGTGGCCCACTTGTTAAATCCTGCACAGAGCATGATGAATCAATTAGAAGAAAAAAAGTGTATAAATGGTTTGGCAATTTGTGCGCCAGAGCATCCTGTCCTAGGCTGTCCAGACCTACCAGAGAGAATCACAAATAGTAGTTTGATTTGTTAATAGGTTGACTTGACCCAGGTGAAGGGGTCCACCTGTACTTCACATTGAGGCAACAATGCACAACAATGCATTCCATCCAAGATTTACCCAATATCTTGGTCAGTCAAGTGTCAATCAATTCCATTAGAGGTGGGTCAACATCTGCTGATTGGAGGGACTGCTCCAATTCTGGGAGCAAAACAGACAAAATCTATTGCCAGTGCAATTGTGCCACATGTAATGCTGTATTGAAGGTTTGTGTCTGTACTCAGCATTTGACTGAGGCCCATCTGGGTTCACTGCTTTGTCCAGTGAGACCACCAACAACATGACAAGCATATGGCTAAAACCTGCTCATGATTTATCATATTAGCTTATGAGCAGTTACCACAGAGTGGGAATCCGCCTGAATCCCCCATGAAAGCTGTCAATAAAGTCCTTGCACCTGCTATCACATGTCCCATGCGGAGGAGTTCATTGAACTCTGTGGGTTGGGTGTCTTGTGTTTGCCGGTAGTCACAGGGCCTGGGCTTTTAAGGCCACATAGTTCAGATTTTCTCACTTGGTTAAGATTGAGGTCTGAGTCGGGTTCCAAATTTGCCAGCTGAGCACACACCGTGACACCATTGGCATAACCACAGAGTGATTAGAAGCAGGGAGAAGTCAAACACAGCTTCATAAAGATGATCATAGCCAACTGAGTCAGTGACCCGTCCTCTGTTTTGAAGCGCTTCAGACACTGACTGAATAAGCTCAAGTCCTATACTTATCAGCCGTTACCCAAGTGATACAACACGGTCTATGGAGGTCGTATACATTTATCCAAGTGTATAAAAGAAATGAAAGTTTTTGCGCAGAGAGAATTTGTTTGTTTATTTATTTGTTTGTTTACATTTATTATCAGCGTGCGGATATGTCAATGGTTAGCCACGAGGTCCACTAAATATTCCAGACTGGCAGAGAATGGCATAACATGCACAAAAGCACATGGAGTAGAAATTCTTGACAAACTGCATGCGCTGTCAGTTTTGTGTGCATTTTCAGTGGAGAAGCGGTGGAAATTATCTGGATGACCTTTTGCAGTCATCAAAGCTGCCAAATTATTGTGTCGTCTGGGCCACATATCATATGCTCCCAGTGCATTATGGGAACTACACACAATTACTCAGCCTTGAATATCACACCCTATTAAACTAAAATGACAATTACGATGTGTTTTTATAACAGATTATTTAGGTTATAGAGCGTTTATTATAAATGTCTGCCATTCTAGTAATAAAACTAACTATACTGTACAAGAATCCTAGCATACGGGATAGAGCATTTAATTATTACACACATGCACACACACACTCTCCACACCCTGTCTCATATTTCGGCTATTAGTAAACATGCAGCACTAACAACTAATCTCAAAACACCATCTTTACTTTTTCCTCAGACCAATAATTTTTCACACAATCTAATTTCCCGAAGTTATCCAAAACCATTTTCCCCTGTAATGAAGAATAAATGGCCTAATGTGACGAAAATGACATTAGAAATCTGAAAATGGCACAGAAGCACCTACGCTTTTACTCCTGAGAAGTCCAGATTCCCTGAATATGCAAAAAAAGGGAAACATCTCCATTCCCACACCTTACTCTAGTAAACCAGGGATGTTTTCATACTGAAACTTTTAAGCTCTTATATTTAATAACGCCATAACACATGACTTGTGACATGTTCAATACTAACTAAGGTTTTCCCTTTTTGCTCTCACCTTACATGAATTATATTAAGGTTATAGTTATAGAAAACATTTCTTTGATAGTTCACAATGACTTTAAAGCGGAAGTTTAGTGAATACATAATTTAAAATAAGTTACAAATGTACTGTACATGCTATCCAGTTCCCACTAATCCGGTAATGTTATGTAAGTGTCCATAATTCCGGCAGGGAATTCTAGACCTCAGCATATCTAACTAAATAAAATCTCAGCTTTAACACGCACATCCTGTACAGTACCGTTGCACTTCCTGTCATTTCTTTTTCACACTGCATTATTTTCGCATCTACTGCCATGTTCTAGGTACAGTTCGTCTTTTCCGTTTGCAATAAAAAAAGGCACAACAGAAAACAGAAAACGGATATGCATGGGGGCGGGCTTTATTTCTTACCTTTTTCATGCTGTGTCACTGAACTACAGGATCTGAGAGGGAATAAAAGGAGCAAGTTTTATTAGTAAGTGTTTAAAAAATGATTAAAAAAAAAAAAAACTATGACTGGCTGTGTGTTAAAGCATTTATGATCAGTAGAGGGCAGCGATGCGTTCAGTAAATCTGGATATTATCTTATGTATTATAGCTAGTCAGAACTTCCAGGCACCTTAACAGAACTGAGTTCTTGATTGGTTGTCACTGGGTCTGAATGACAAGGAACCCAAGCTTTTATGTAACCCACAGAGCTAGAATACTATTTCACCTTGCCAGGGCAGTAAGAATCACCTGTATATTGCATGATACAAGGTCACGAGGAACTGATGCTAACTGGAAAGGTGTTCAGATGTGACTCCTGGACTCACATCACTGGGAGAAGTCATGTTAACCTTATAGAACCTGGAGAAATTGCAAGGTGACTCCCAGGTAGCAGCAGCACACCCTTAACGGAGTAGCATGTCTCTCAGTAATGGTCATGACATTGAAATACTCCTCCTCATATAGCATGTTACAGTGTTATTGGATGTCCAGCCCATCTATAGGCCATGATCCACCAGTCCAGTCGCTTTCTTGCCAAGGGAGCCCCCATATCTTTCCTCCGCGATGAATAAAGAGTTCTGTGTATTGGATGGAACACACTTGACACAACAAGGTACATGCTACAGGTCTTGTTTCATGGAACACTGCAAGGCCAGTTGAGTGATTAACAAAATAGGTAAATATGATGTTGAACGGTAAACACAAATTTAGGCTTAGTCCTGTAAACTATACTCGGGTACCCAGCCTTAAGGGACTCCAGCAAATGGAGTGGGGATCCTATGTCAAGCTCTTGGGGACTGGTGGATTTAGGTGCCTAGCACCTTTCAGAAAGGTTATAGTGAGATTTAGGGACTTGGTACTGTTCAACAATCCCTGAAGAAAATGAATATTTTGGGAATTTGGCAATGCGTCGGACTCAGTCGTTGAACACCTTCCACCCAAGATCATAGAAAGCCCATGAACTAGGGCTCTTAGGTTTAGACTTACTCAGGCTGGGGGCTTAAGTGACTCCAGCAAACAGAGTGGGGTTCTTATGCCAAGCTCTTGGGGATGTAGGGAATGCCTTGGCCCTTTCAGGAACATTGTATTGTCAATGGGATGCCACAGGCAAGAGGACCTTCCATTGGGAAAGCCTTGTGTCTCCAGCAAGCTAGAGTCTGTAACGCTCTGTCAGAAGCAAGGACGGGTCTCTGTCAGTGTTACTGTAGGTCCAAGCCCAGGCTGATAACCCACTTCTAACAGCCTCTTAGTTTCAGCAAGCAGCAGAACTACTTTTAATGTCTGCCACACATACTCAAATACAGTGTTACACATCCTTTCCCGTTGGAAGGTCACGGCTTTGTCTGTAAATGCACAAGAAGGTATGCAGGTGATTCTCACTTCACCCCCTGGGCTGCATTTCTGTATTTTTGGTTTTGTGCTTGCAGCGTGTAAATGTAGCCTCGCGGGTCCAATGGTGGTCTGATTTTATACCGCAAATTAGTTTCAAAGGGACATTACATTCACGTTCCCAGGTCCTGTAGGTAAGGTTAAAGCTTAGCAATAAAGTGTAATGCTTTCTGAAAGTATAGTGTATTTTAATCTACACATTAAAACTAGAAATAAAGCATTCTTTGTCTTCTGCCTTTGATAAAATTCGGAGTATTACAGTTTTCTTTGTCATGCCATGCTACACACTGGTACGTTGACATGATAATGGGGTAAAGTAAGAATAGTTGTCTTTTCAAAATAGGAACATGCAGAAGAAAAAGAAAAGCAGAGACATATAGAGGTTGACTGAAGCAGATGAGGTAAATGTATATTTTTAGCATGCTACGTCGTCTGACTGCCAGAAAGAGTAGGATGAGTCTCTGAGTAGCCTTCAATAATGTATCAGAGTATGCTCTAAAAACTCTCTCCCTATCTCGGAGACATTTTTATATGAGACTCACACACACCTACACACACACACACACACACACAAGCATATACACCCTGAGAGATCTTGTGGCAAGACAATATTTCACACACTCAGAATAGAAAAAAAAATTTGCCTCCAAGAATAAGAGAGGGTTTGTGGACTTGTGTGCGGACATGTGGAAATAAACCATAGACGCAGCATAAATATGTGTGTCTGCTCTGCTTACCTGTGCTAAATTGAGAGTAAACACATGCTGCCTCTTGCCGGGCGAATGAAAGACAGACTCCACTGGATTCTCCTGAAAGATTAATAGCATCTTAAACACACACACCCTCTAACACACTGAATCATTTTCTCATTATACCATCAATCCATGAGAACCTCAACTAGTTAAGTTAAAGTGCACAAATGCTGATCATAATTCATCAGTACTGTGTAAAATGACCAGCGAATTTTGTACCTTTTTTTACTTTTGAAGCATTTTTTTTTTTTTACTATTCATTTAATCGGAAAGAATAGCAAATATTAATGAGCTACCAATGAAGAGACACCAACGAACCGTCCCCTTGTAACATTAATATACCGCTAATGCAGTTTGTTAACCACTGAAGGCCTGAAAAACTGTCTCAACCTGATTCTACTCTATAGGCTTTCTAATCTGATAAAATGTTCTTTTCAGATTACATGGCATGAATAATAAAATGCTAATGTTCAAAATGATAATGCTGAAGTAACCTCCCTTATTCTGCTCACTAAGTGGTGCGCTAGCAGGTTAACAAGCTAGCTAGTTAGATAGTTACATAGCAAACTGCACATAGTTTAAAGGAATCAGACTGAACAAATCTAAAAACTAGCTAATGAACAAGCTAGCTTTTCAGAATGTTAGCTAGTTAGTTCATTAGCAGGCTGAAGTAACTTTAAAGGATTTTAAAGACTGAACATATCGGACATTGTGCTTGTTGGCTGGCAGACTAACCAGTCGATAAGCGAGCTACTCAGAATTGTAGCTAGTTAGGTCATTAGCAAGCAGCTGTACATATTTGCAAGGAATCAGACTGACTGAACAAACGTCCAAGGAAATTGCGCTTGTTTGCTGGATAACTGGCTGACTGACTGACTTGCTTTTTAAAACGTTAGCTACTTAGCAAGCTATACATAGTGTAAAGAAATCACACTGAACAAATCTGTAAGAAAATTGTGCTTGTTGAAATTAAGAAATTGCAATGTGCTAGCCAGAGAAGGTATGTTCTGACTATGCTCGGTTCCCCAAGTGCTACAAGTGGCCACATGTGTGACATACTTGGTATGCACTATTGAGTTGTGAGAGGAAGGTCAAAAAGGCATGTTAAAATCAGCGTAACACAGAGAATATTACGAAAATGCTTTCATATGCATACAGCATAGGTACATTTAGCTGTCGTATTTAAAGCTCCTGTATTAGTCGGATTCCAACAACGATGACGTACACTACCGGTCAAAAGTTTGGACACGCCTACTCTTTTTCATAGGTTTTTCTTTATTTTGTTTGCTTTCTAAAACATTACTGAATACATCAAAACTATGAAGCGACACGTATGGCATATACTGAATTATGTGGTAAACAAAAAAGT
>JAQQZR010000013.1:3059801-3069832 GCA_030068235.1 Notoglanidium macrostoma | reverse complement strand
ACACACACACACACACACACACACACACACACACACACACACACACACACACACACACACACACACACACCTGTACTGTACTACATACTTCACTTTTCTCCATTCAGAACTATCTCAGTAACAGAGATATAAACATTAAGCCTCATAACTTTGACCTCACGAAGGGCCGTGTTATAAGTCAAACCGAGTTATCTCTCTCCTTATTAATCCGTCTTTTATGACGCGCGATAACACTAATCAAACTGTCCGTAAGATTAGTTCATGCAAGATTTCCACATAAGAGTTAGATGGTGCAGAACCTTCGTTTAATTCATGTAGAAGGCTGTTGTTTTGTCAGCTGCGGCACAATGAAGGAAAACCACAGTTTGTGTAAGACATATTACTGTCACTGTGAGCTAATGTTAAAACTTTACTGACGTCTTCATTGACGTAAGACTGGTTGTGAACGTCAGAGGCGGGGCCACACAGGTAGCACAGGGTGGCAGCTGCCCTCTTTCGTATACCCCTTGCCACCCTAACCGCATACTGCCATATCTGTTACTTGACTACTTGTAATCGCAGAGCAATCATGAAGCCGATTCAGTAATGTGGCCGTTTATTTTACAATAAAGAGCTTCCGCTTTTTAGCATACACGTTCCCTACAGCGACGGACAAATCAGGAGGTGACTGAAATATTAGTCATTTATTCATAGTTGCCTGGAAAAGAAATGAAACCCTACTACTAACAGACAAAATGTTTCATAATTCGTTTGATAGAACAAGCTCACGCGATGTCTCTGTAGCGTAGCGCGAGTTTCTTGTTGCCTAGACACATCGGCCAATGCGTGAGCTTGTTAGCATTCGTGGATAATTGCTGAGCTTTTCAAAATCAGGAGAGAATACAGATTAACCAGAGCAAAGTAAAGTCTGGCGTACAACCGTGACGTAGCTCTCGCGCTTACTGAACGCAGTCTTGCAGTTAGAAAATAAAGATGCTAGCCAGACCGCGCCACAGCGCAACGCTAGCTAACAACTTGCTGATTTTTTTTTTTTTCTTGTTGAGGACACCAATACAATGTGCTTCATTGTAAAATAAGGAGAAGAACAGGAGGAAAAAACTCGTAGCTAGCAAACTAGCTAACTAGCTCTACCACATTTTAGCCTAATCGAAAAAGCTTCCGGACATTATTAATCCATTATATTACCCATGAAAATGAATGCATATTCAAAAAGGCCTCGAAGCTTGAGTAGTACAAAGTAAAATTTTAAAGCCTTTCATTTGCATTCTTGCTCTCCAACCTACTTTGGCTCAAACGCTAACTAAAGGTTAACGGGAGAAAAGAAACAATAGCTACTTTTTAAGCTTCCCACCTCAGTCACACATTATCTTTGCTGTAGATTAACTATGACTTTTTAACTTACGCAATGTTCCTTATGCAACACATTAAATAGTGACTCAGCAGAAGCGAGATGAGAGAAACGTACACTGTGCTTGTGTCTTATATAGATATAATAGTGTGTGGTGAACTATCCATTTTTTATTGTATAAGCTAGGGTTCACTGCTTTTTATTATTCAGAAACAAAGAAAGGAAATGTTCAATATATGGAATATTTAATATTGAAGATTCAGCACAATTTCTAGGTCCCTATTTAAATGTAAGCAAATGTGTCACATTGAGCACGTTAACAGCTTTGTACAAAATGTCAGACGTTCTTCTGTGGAAGCCGGTGATCAGACGACGAATCTAAAACAGATCATAAGGTTTTGCACGAACTTCAGAGTTCAGACTGTCATTATAACAAAAAGCGGACATAACAAATACTAAGAAACTCAGGTGAATATTTCACTTTTCACTCGTCGATAATATAATTTGGAATGAAAACTGTGGAATTAAATTTGAACAGAACACAAAATAGAAGCATTTTCATTAGTGCTCTCGGATTTTGGACCCCACGGTATACGTACCGGCTTCCCTGAAACGATTCTAGCATTTTAAAGTCAGGGTAAGCGATTTAAAATTTTTTAAAGGAGCATTTCGATGACCGGTATTTCATTTCAAACTGCTACGACACACATACTAAAACTCACTCGTCTAATTTATTGTGTAAGAAACTATCACACTTAGTTAACAAGGTTTTAGATAGATTGAAAAGTAAATAATATAATAATAATAATCCTCTCCATGCTGTTTCGATGAAATATATTTATAGCTGGCAAGAGGAACATGCGATGGCTTTTCCCAGGCACGCCATTACAGGACTGATAAATTGTGTTCTACAGACTATAAATCATACGCAGTCGCAGTACCAGACATAAAACTGCAGCAATAGAAACTTGTGGCTGAGCAAACGAATCAGGAAGGAGGAAATAAGAAAATACGACCTGATGAAGACTGAAAGCGCACGCACACACACCTGCCTCCACAGCACATACCTGCCACACACATTCCTCAGGCTTGGTCAAGCCGAGATGAGCGATCCGATTGGCTGTGGCGTGAGGGGGTGGGGGGGGAGAACGGCTTCACCTGCATCAAAGTGAAAGTGAGGCACGTTTTTTTTTTTTTTTTTTTTGGAAAAGTGTACATTGAGTAATGAAACTAATGAAGACATTTCTGAAGTGTCTTTTCGCGTAGTCAAGCAAAACTAGCACGATCGGTACTCCTGACCTCGCAGAAAAATGTTCCAATCTTCCAAAGGCTCTTTATTCCAAATGACTGCTTTTTATTTAACACTCAGGGGAACGTTATTATAGGAAAATATTCAACGACCGGGTGGTATGATGCGACGCAACACAAAGAAAAGTGTTCCTCTTATCACTATGGAGTTGATTACTTTCCTGCCGAACTGGTTTATTCCTCTAGACCACAGCTATTTGCTGACAATTAACATTTTTAAAATGAATTAAGAGAACAGAATGTCATACTTTTATTAATTAATGGCGTGGAACATTTGCCAAACAAGTTCGTTTCCACTTACATTATAAAAACCTTTCATTTTTTGTCAGTATAAGAAAGCACTTGCACTGGAGTCTCCTTCCTGAAATTGAGACTTCAGCAGAATTCCTAAGCGTTCCTGTACATTCCTTACTTGTTATCAGTCATGTTCATACCATTATCACTCCGTCAGCATGACATACATCGACTTTTACTCTTTCAAACCATGGAATTTTTTCCATCTTATTTTTGTTTATTTTGGCAGTCTTCACTTCCCTGTCCAAAACCACAGCTTCATCTGATCGCCAGTTTACCGTTAGCCTTTTCCCAGAGCTTACGTGTCTTTGCTCAAGTGCACTTCTGCCAGACTTTCCAGTCCAAGTCATGCTTTAAACCCTGCTTCAGTTCACTGGAATCCAGCCACGACACTGAAGGACGATCCGTTAGCCCAAGACTGCTTTTTGGCGCAAAGATTGCCAGATCACAGGGAATCCCACTTTGTCTGGCAACTAAGAGTTCATATAATATTCCTCTACTTACAAATGTTAAAGACACCCAACAAAGCTAGTCAGGATTTTATGCAAAGTGCTTTAACCATTTGTTAAGCTGAATGAACACATTCTTTTCATTACTTTAATCATCAGTATTCACCAAGCAAGTGTATTTCCATGTTTTCCCACAGCACTGTTGAATCCTCAAACATGATGGTCAGTCAAGGTGTGGATTCAAAAACGTGAAATTAGTAGCTGTGATTCAAAAAGGTTTATATTAACACGCCTGTTCTAATACGGTATCGTTTCCATAGTGACAACTTACACAAGGACGCGCCACATTCAGGATTGGCGACATGGCGGAGTTTCTGCAAGTAGATATTTACGCACCTTGGTTTGGTTTTTTTTGGAAGGAGTCTCCAGTGTCAGTGGTTTGTTGGAGGTAAAGCTGCGACTTGAACTTTTCCAACACACTTCAATCCTTATTAACTCCAAAAGAAAAGAAAAAAATGAAGCTGGTGAGGGAAGGGTTGTTTATAGCCGCTGTAACACAAACTCAGTTGTTTCATGGATGCTCCACAACATTACACGTAACAATAAATGGATAGAAATGGATAGTGTAATCATGCTGTAGTGCAACTGATGTGGTTTAAGAGGAATTAAAAAAAAAAACCTGTCATAGGAAAATAATCCACATAGTGTAACTGAGTGTTTTCCTATAACAGCATGCCACATTGTGTGTTAACTCTGACCAGTTAAAGAAGATCCTGGCAAAAAAAAAAAAAAAGTGGGATTTAAATCCCCAACTCATTACCTTGTAAAAATTCGGAATACCTTATTTCAGCGTAGCATGACGGGTGTTCTAGCTTGTTTTTTAAATAAAGTCCACAAACTCAAGTTTGCTCAGAATTCCTCCGAGGTTTGCGTAAGATCAGGTTAGAAGGTAACGAATAACTTGGAGTGTAACTGCCTAACCTAAATTGTGTAATGTTTTCTCATTGAAGTCTGTTTTTGATGATTAAACTAGTTTTTTTTTTGGGATGCTACGTTAAATATGACGGGCCTACCTGAAATACAACTCAAAGAAAATATAATGCATCACACAATGCCCTGGCACTCTCACTGATAACGAACATACACACACACTGGGCCCACCCTATCAGTAAACATGGGAGGCAAAAGCTGTAGAGTCCAAAGACCAAGATGGCAGAAAACCTAAAAACACACACACACACACACCAATCCTCAACCTTAACAATTAACGTACCACCAATTTCTGTGTACATGAAGGATAAGAAAGGTCATACAAACATCGGTGGTTAAAAAACCAGAGCACGCACGCGCGCACACACCCACACACATAAACACTTCAACAAACTGAGCCTATGTCAACTGCATCCTCCCAATAAAACAATTTGACACACACCACTAGAAAAAGAATTGTGACACTTTACCTGCCTCCTCAGGTGTTCCTGTGTGTCCACTTAATGCTGTGTGTGTGTGTGTGTGTGTGTGTGCCACCTCACACACAAACACACTCTCTTGTCTTCTAGTTTCCTCACCTGAATGATCACCCTCTCTCTCTCTCTCTCTCTCTCTCTCTGCACACATACGGACACACTGGTACGGCCGGTGAATCGGTGGAGTGGAGTGTGTGTAGGAGGTGGTGAAGTGTTTGCTCAGTGCTTGCGTGGGGTGGGGCGAAGAAAAGGTGCCCCCTCCTACCTACCACTCTCCTTCCAGGATTTCGAGAGAGCAAAGTTCTTGGGTGTGACAGGAGAGATAAAGCAGGAGAACAAGTGAAAGAGAGTACGTGTGTGTGTGTGTGTGTGTGTGTGTGTGTGTGTGTGAGAGAGAGAGTTTGCAGAGAAAGTTCTGATAGATACTGAAGCTTCAGACTATATTCGAGTATTTCCGAAACCGCTGATCTCCTGCTTAACAAAGTATTTCGATTGAACACAGTGGTGCGGAAAACAAAAAGCATCCAGCTGGATGGATTGGAAACGACTTGATGATTGAAGTCAACAGGAGAATGGCCAGACTGGTTTGAGCTAACCCTAATAATCATTTTTTACAATCGTGGCGAGCAGAAAAGCATCTCAGAACGCACAACATGGGAAAGTTTGGGGCAGATGATCCTCAACAGCAGCACTTTGTTCAATCAAAGTACAAATTACACGAAAAGACCGTAAGTTAATAGGAGCCAGTGTTCCTGTGTTGCTGTGAAAACGGTAAACTGGCAACGTTAGGATTTCAACTCGGCGGTTTTCGGGTGCAGGTTGCTATAGAAACGGATCGTTCCGTTGTGTCGTAGAATGGGGGGTGACCAGGAAGTAAATTCTTCATTTCACATAAATAAATAGTGAATTTGTGGTGGGAAATAGTTGATTGCTTAAAATATGTACGCGTAACATGTTAGTGTAGATTAATATTTAATAACAGGTGTTTGCCCATGATAGCTAAAAAATAAAAACCATGCATGAGAACATTTAGTTTAATTAAGATTTTAAAAATTTCAAAATTGAGGTGTATTTCCTCCGTCACATGCAGGCTCAATAAAGTCAGTCCATTTATTTATTTATTTATTTTCATTTTTTTCACGCTAACATTAACAGCTGTTCTTAGCACGGCGAACGGTTTACTCAGATTTATAATGGCTCATTGGCTCAACCAATCACACTTACATCACTCATGGTTCCTATTCTGCTCGGAGAGTACCTAGCCTGAAGGAGGAGCTAAAAAAGTCCCTCAAAACACCTCTGTTAACAACCATGGTCAGAATTTCCCAAACACACAAACACACGTGTGTGAAACAGGCACTGTTTAAACGCGTCAAGAGAATAATCTCCGATCAGATAAGATCCAAAGTTCTGATAAGTCTAAAGGATTGATTTAGTAACATAAATACTAACTTATTCATGTTACATCTAAATAACTCCTAGTTCTACACGCTTTTAATACACACCCATGCCTTAATCATGACGCATAGGTACATTATCATTAATTAATAATATCATAATATAACCAGAAGGCATTTTCTAATATTAGCACCGTTTCCCAATAACAGTCCACGTCAGGATTGTGTGTTCTCTCACGCACACACCCCTAACACACACTCAGCTTTCCTTCACTAGCACACCTCACTCAGTTCAGGATATAAATTCAAGCACAATAATAAGGACAATTCTTCCGCCTCATGTTTAAATCACTGAGCTGTATACTACTGCACTGCTGAACGCTTCAATCTGATTGGTCAGTAGGTTGATACAGACAGTATTTACATGTAAAAACTTTGTCGGCTTCTAGGTTTCGTAAACGCAAATACGCTCGCTCTGATACGTTATACAGAAACGGATTTGAAAGCAACGTGTGTAATTGTCGATATGGTGGAAAATATAATAATGGAAGGAGTCTCCAGTTTCAGCACTTTGTAACAATCAGATGTGAAGATGTAACGAGCAATAAAGCTGTTTTTGGTTGTTTATTTGTTTTATTAACTTCGAGAGCGAAAAAAGAAAAAAAAGAAAGGCTGGCGATGGAACATTAGTAGCTGCTATTATGTGATTAAGTGATAACAGGAACTAGCCTGTTTTGTGGATGATCAACATTATTAACTCTAACTATAAATGGATAAAAAGTACAACCGGTTGCTCTTTGTAAGTCCTGGCATACTGCTACGGTACGAGCGGAATATAATCAACTTCGACCCTGTTGGTGATCATTTGCTTTGTACAGGAAGCGGAAATTCTAGCAATAAATTGGAACAGGGTTCGAGATGTAAAAACCAGCACCAAGTGTGCGTTTATAATTAAATGGAGTGATCATTAATTAATCATGACGGTCTTCACGAGTAGAAATCAATAACCGAGTTTTGATTCTCAGCGTGTGTGCGTTCTCCTAAACAACCAAACGGTTTCTGCTGAGTCACTCACGAGTCATATGATGACGGTCACTCTCGGTTACACATTCAACTTTTACCTAAACAGTAACTTATTGCATGCGTGTGTGTTAGAAAAAAAAAGGTGTAGGAGAAAATAGAGTGCTAGAAATGAGGACACACTAACAGGAAATTATAGAGGTCAAACTGAGTTCCTGTTCCAGGTCATTGGCTGATCACGTTAACCCCGAGTGTCCGGTCAGAACCAAACGAGTAAGCACATACACACAAACACACCAAAGCACTGGTGAAAAGGCAACGCTGAAACCTCTACCTCTCAAGCTGAACCTTGAAATGGAGAAAATCCTGGGGGTTAATCTTCAAGTTGCTATGGCAACATCATAAACCCCCAGCATGAGTATTATGGGTAAGCCATAAAACAAGGTTAGCTTGACTAAAGTGTAATCAAGCCTCGATGAGGAGCAAAGTCTTCTTTCAAGAACGGTAGAAAGAACGTTGTGTCATATTGCTAGAAAAGTTGCGTACACACATAATTGAAGTAATACACATTACTTAGTGAGGTAGGATTTTGGGCCATGAAATTCTGATTTGAAAATAATTTCCTCAGAGTAATAAAGAATAAAGTACTGTTAAGTACATAATACTTCCTGAGAGCTCTGTGTGCTTCAGGTTTGTATTATTATTTAACGGTTGGATTGTTTTTCGAACTTACGAATGAATGCGAATTTACAGAGGGGATCAAAATGGTCAACTTAAGTAAAACTTGAAATTCTTCACTAGAACTCTTACGTTTACTTTAAGTATCAACGTTCAGCAAAAGAATTTCAAATCGCACGCTGATTTTAGTTAGTTAGATTCTTTATTTCCAACAGGAAACCTGGCGAAACATTAGCTAAGGCTAACAACTTCATTCCTAATCTCTCAAATGTTAGCTAGCATGATTATAACTCCGAACATACAAACTAGCTGCTAGCTTTCACAGTACAATCTGTCCTGATGTACGTAGCAGCAGATACTCAGATTATAGTGATGGTTATTAGGTTCCATTCTGTGGAGCTGAGTAATAATTTTTAAATAGATTTTTGTTTCTGTGGTGAATTTAATAAAGTCTTTGAGAATCCCGGATGCTTCATCTTAGGGCAAATTCACCCCAAATTTATGACATTCTCATAACTCTAGCCTGTAGTTTTAAATGATGTTGTGTTTTTAAAGGCAGGTCTCACCTCTAGCGAAACAAAACGGAGAAAAGACATTTGTAAAAATGCCAATTTCTTAAATACGCCACAGGATAAAAATGTTTTCTTTAATGCGACGTGTACATTGTTCAAATATGTAAGAAATGCATATTCAGCTACATTCGTCAGCTTCCGTCCTCGCTGTCAGAGCTCTGGGATTGTTAGGACTTTATTACAGTGAAAAATCTACTGATGTAGTGTTCATAATGAAAACGTAGTGAGTGAACAGTAAAAGTATTATGTGAAAGAAGGTACTCAAAAATCACTTTTTACATTAAGTACATTACGAGAGTAATTGTCCTTTGCTACACACTCCGATCTCGGTCACATTGGGCTTATCTGCTGTATAAACAAAGGAATGACTTAGAGGTGGAATGTTATGATAATTTCATGGTATAATAACCGTGCAACCCAACATCAGGGTTATCAGTACAAGAACACATGATTTAAATTATGATTCCTAACACTTTACTCTAGCGTCCAGAAACAAGCATATTAAAACTGAACTAAAGTGTTCATAATGATGAAATAAAGAAGCACATACAATAACAGCTACCTGTAATATAAGAATAATAGAAAGAGTAGTTTCTTCAAAGTGCTCAAATCAAATATATTAAACATACAATATAAAAGCAGCTAACTTTATTAGCATTCCACAGTGTTTACCGTTTGTCTGAATGGCTCAACCTGTTGCGTGAAACATTTTATGACATCATACTGATAAAGTAGTTTGATTCGGTTTTGATTGTGATCTCAAAGCAGCTTGTTAGTGGTGTTGCAGATCTTCGCAATATTCATAACTAGCCTAAAATTTTGGTTAGATTGTGTACAAAAGATTGCATATTAGTGACAGACAGGTCATTTCCTCTTATCGCTTATGTTATAGCTACAAATAATATTTACAAGTTAACCAAGCGCTCATACCCGAGACTATTATTCACATCAATGATTATTCGTTTTCCTTTATTAAACAACAACATCTGTTTGTCGTTAGTCTTAGATTATGTCGAACGTCCACCTTACAGGTTCCTGTGTATGAGTCGTTACTATAGAAAGCATAAGTATTAGAAGAAGCACATTAATACAAACCAAACCTTTCGTTCGTGTATCTACTTTCCCAGCCATGATGTTATAAAAAAACAAGTTCGCAAAAACCATGTGAAAATACACTTATCGACGATTTCCACCTCATTCTTTAATGGTATATTCATATTTAAAGGGATGTGCCACACCTGGAAAATTGTTCTGTGTGACGTGATTATTTGTAATGAAATAGCACAACATTAATGTCATAAATATTTCAGATATTCTTATTACACTGTCATAGCAGCACACTGGCCCGCCCTTATAATGAATGAATAAACAGCACTGGTGGATGATCAGAGAAAGATGAACCATAGAGTAGGATGTAGGATAGGGTGTGTGTGTGTGTGTGTGTGTGTGTGTGTGTGTGTGTGTGTGTGTGTGTGTGTGTGCCTGAATCAGACAATCAG
>JAQQZR010000013.1:3039524-3050465 GCA_030068235.1 Notoglanidium macrostoma | reverse complement strand
TGGGTGTGTGTGTGTGTGTGTGTGTGTGTGTGTGTGTGTGTGTGTGTGTGTGTGTGTGTGTGTTGCGAAAGTCAGTGATCCAAAAGTGACTCTTACTATTAATTACTATGATAAGTAACCTAAGATCATAATACACTGTTATGATTTTTAAACATTATGTAGCTTTCAAATATTTTTCACAGTTCGTTTAGGACAAACCATTTGCCATCGTTGGTTTTTAAATATTCCAAAATTATGAATCAACGAAATATTCCAAATTACGTGAAAAGAATTTCCGGGTTTGTGCGTCTGATTTTTTCATCCGGACAAAATGGCGTCAAAATGGTCTGGAAATCATTGCGCTTCATATCGAGAGTGAAATGTCAATGAGTGAGGAATCGAACACTACAGGATGCGCTGTTATGGGAAGTAATCAGGACTAGCACGGTGAACCATTCCAACGATTCCAACAAACAACACGTCAGAACTTTTTTTCCATTTATAGTTACGTCTAATGCTGGAGAAGTTTAGATCCTGAAGTATAACAGTCGTTTCTGTCCTGAAACTGACTGTTACAAAGCTGACACTGGAGACTCCTTCTATAAATCTTACATCGACGTCTTTTTGCAGAAAACTATTCAACGATTGTGCGTTTTTCTTTGTTTAAAACAAGTGTTGGATCACGTTGAGTGCCTGCCATTCACGTCTGTTAGTATTGAAACGATAGAGTAAGAAAGCGTGTCAAATTACTGCAGAGCTGCTGTATGTTAGTGTAACAAACTGCGAATGAACCATATTTTTCAACAGTAGAGACTCAGCAGTTAACGTAAAAGTTCAGGAAGAGCCGAAAGTTCAAATCTCAGCCTTGCTAGAGAAAACCTTTATGTGAGACCCTCAATCCTTAAACGGGACATATTATGTAAAACTCACTTTTTCAGTGCTTGTGAACATACACTTTGGTATCTGGAGTGCCTACTAACCTACAAACTCTGAAATTAGACAACCTGGTCAGTTTCCTTTATGCTGCCTATTTCAGAAAACATGTGCTTCAACGAGATGTTCGGATTCGACTCCTCTTTCTGTGTCACAAGGGGAGCTCATTAGAATCATACCACCCCTCCTCCTAATCTGAATATCTTCACTCATGGCTTGAGAAGCAGGAGAAAAGACACGGATATTTATGAGGAAGGTGCAACCTGATTGGCTGGTGGAAGAGGGGGGTGGGGTGAGCAGCGGCTCATTAGCATTTAAAGGAACAGGCACTCAGAGCGGCCGTTCTGGACAGGACTGTTTAGACAGGGTGAGAAGAGTGCTGTGGTGCTTTATTCATGGCGTATTTTGACCAAAGCATGTCACAGACATTAGAATAAGCCCTCGGGGAACTGTGTCATCTTGTGGAAAATGGGTATAATATGTCACCTTTAACTCTTTGGACTGTTTTCTGTCTCGCTTGTAAATCAGAAAGAGTTTTGGAGAAAAATGACAAATGTAAAGCGAGTCTTTGAGTTTTTGTCCCCCTGAAGGAAAAGTGATTCCACAATCATCAGATTGTGTAAACTACTCAAACGAGACAAATGCCCTGCAGAAAAGACCTTTTATTCCTCTACAATACCTGCAACACACCCTAATACTCTACTCGCATTGAATATCAGTGCGGAGAAGAAGAGAAGCTGAGTGAGAGAGAGAGACAGAGAGAGAGAGAGAGAGGAAAGAAAGGAAATACTTAAATTCTTTGAACAGGGTGTTTCCTATTTTACACACAGAGAATAGGTGGGAGGAAAATGACATGCCTCGAGCATCTCTAATTACTGCGTCATGCTTTAGAACAGTCATGACGCAGCGAAAAGCATAATCATAAAGACACAGAGAGGCAAAGAGGAAAACAGAGAGATAGAATGAGTGTAAAGTGACTGAGAGTGTCATAGTGAGAGAGGCAGACACAGAGAGGAAAACAGGGACAGAGAGGAGGAGTGAGTGTGAAAGAGACAGAGAGAGACAGAAAGGCAGGAAGAGAGGCAGAAAGCGAGAGACACGAGAGAGATGGACAGAAACAGAGAAACTAATAGAGACGGAGAGACAGAAAAAAACTGATACAGAAAGACATAGCGAGAGACAGACAAATTGATAGAGAGAGACAGCCAGATGGAGAGAGACAGAGCAACAGAGAGACAGGCGGATAGAGTGAGACAGACAGGTAAATGCCACCACTTCATCTGTAGATGTACATGGTTCCTTTCCTCCTTTAAGGTTCTTCTGGACAAATTAAAGAATGCTTTAGGCTGCTAGTCGGAAGTTCAAGAAACAATCTAGACCTAAACATTGTGTTTAATTGAAATAAACATGTCGTACTCCGCCTCTGTTCGTTTCTCCGTTTCCTCCACATCATTCTCAGCTGGAGACGTGCGCGACACAGAGCAGAGCCGCTGTCACGTTTCTTAGGTTCTACGTGCCTGCGATATTTTCTAATGAATCTAGTTGTTTCAGTTTCCCTAAATAACAACTAACTCGCCGCCTAATTTAATCCATCGTGATCCTGACCAGGCAGTTACTAAAGATGAGTGAAGGAAATGTACTATTCGATTCGTATCTGTTTATTCATATTCGTATTCCTTTATTCCCTCAGTGTATGCAATCACCAGAATGTATCTCGTATGTCATAGCGTGTGTGCGGTTTACCCTCCTACAGCGTAGAGAACGTACAGTCAGTGCTGCCTTTTATAATAAACTCACCACTGTGGTTGCACATGGTATGTTCTAGTGTGTGGTTTCATCCTGATCAAGGATCCAGATTAGGGAGTGACTGTTAGAATGTTAATCAGTTTCAAACCCTCCACCCACACACACACACACACACACGTCTAACAATCGAGTCAAATGTTATTGCTCCACACAGCATGTGACCATTTAATCTGAACACCAAGACATATGTGCGACAACACCCCCCCAGACACACACACACACACACACACACACACACACACACACACACACACACACAGAGTGAGGCAGAGCAGTTATCGGATGTCATTGGCCACAAAACCCGTTGTCCTAAAACATAAAATCAGTGTAGCCAAAAAAATATATTTATCTCTATGGCCTTGTGCTTTGCCTGCACTTCTGAACAATAGGAGTGTTACTATGAGGGACTGCTGATTAAACACACACACATGTTCATGACTCATATGCACTGAAATCGCTGAAATAAAAAAAAAAAAAATAAAAAATTATCACAATACTTAAGATTTGTCTCCAGTTTACAAGCTGTTTAACAGAAACTCATCCACAATCCGACATGTGAATCAATTAATGTTTTCTAAATTATATCAATAATAATACAAGCATCTCATAGTGTTCCTGTGTTTATAGGACAGCATAATCGTCAGCTCCATACCAAGGTGTGTGTTTGTGTTAGCTTTGCTACAGATTAACAGTTTATTGCACAAATTCCCCATCAGCTTATGGTGTGACTTGCCAGAACAACGTCTTTAAGCAGCGCACACACACACACACACACACACCAACCACAAGGCATTTAAGAGGCTTCAACATCCAGAACACGTTCCTTGTGCATGAACATCGGATTAGTCATCAGGTTCTGTCTTTACACTGCCATCTGCTGGCCATAAAGCAAATTTTTAAAACAATTTATACAGATGTTCAGCTTTATTTGTTCAAAAAGAAAAACAAAATTTTTAAAATGGCTAAATTCTCAATTCTGATTGGTCGGATGATCCTTATGAATGTTCGCTAACAGTCATGTGATATTTGTTATGGAATAACAGTGGAAAATAATACAGATGATATCATGAGATTGCTTAATCCAAATATATTTATTTATGGTACTTGGTATGAATTCCATCCTACAACAATGCTTTCATAATGCAAGGAAGCATTGTTATAAAAGTTAAATTACAGTAACTAAAAAAAAAAAGGGGGCGGACTTGACAGAATTCAAAGTCGTGGATCAGAAGCACTGATCAGTGAAATGATGTTGATGTAACTGTGTAGTCTAAGAGTTCTGAGAATCAGTGATGGTCCGGTTTTGTTTCAAATTCAGTTGCTAGGGTTATAACAAACACTTCAAGAAATGCTCATTCATCATCTTCAGTCAGAGACAAAAACGAGACGTTAGCTGTTATTCTGTTTGCCAAGTACTGGTGAAGGAGGTCGGCTGGAGGTTAGCTACAAATAACAACTGGAGTACATACATAATGGAATTTTTATCACCAATTTTTTTGGGATCATCATCATCATCATCATCATCTACTGCTTTAATTGCTTTGTACACTAAGCTAGAAAACAAGGTTTACCAAGTGATTGATAATCTGCAACATTTTTTCCTAAGAATGTTGGGAATTTGGAAATTTTCAGACAAAAAAAAAAAAGGCAATTTTGAATGTGGACCACTTTCCCTCCTGTGGTCCAAGAGGTCAAAGATCATACACAGATCCCTTTAAGACTCGGAGGCCAAGGCAGCAGCAAACTCGACCAGCGTCCGCGTGGGTCTCCCGGACATCCCCTTCCGCAGGTAGGGAACTTCATCCTTATTGGACATCACCCCGGCAATATCCAGATGAGCCCAGTGACTGGCTGTTACGAACTCCTTCAGGAAGGCAGCGGCTGTACACGCTCCACCCGAGCTGTTCAGACATAGCAAGCAAGATGGCCATAAGAACACAAACGCTACAAACCTCACAGAAATACAGACAGTGGCAAGCAAGTAGTGGAAGCTTCTGTAAGACACCTTTAATAATTAAAGCATTTAGGGGGTGTGATAGGAAAATAATCACCAATTAGGCGGTACGAATTAGGAGTTGCTGTTTTCACGCCTGACCAGCACAATGCAAAGTGTTTCATTCCTCTTATACTACAGCAATTTTACAAGGTTTCATTTTTAACAAAATTACACATCGTGTAATCAAACATGCGGACAAAAACACAAATTTCCATACCGGATCGGTCGCGACCTGGGTTAACAACGGCCGCCATTAGTACCGTTAGCCGATAGGGTGCTGGGGGAAATTGGGCTACTGTTGGCCGAAGAAGGAGAAGAAGAGGAGGACGGCAAGTCCGGAGGAAGGAGGAGAGGAGGAAGGTAAAGAGAGTGGACTTGAGGGTAGGAACATTGAATGTTGGTAGTAAGACTGGTAAAGGGAGAGAGATTGCTGATATGATGGAGAGAAGAAAGGTTGATATATTGTGTGTGTGCAAGAGACCAGATGGGAGGGGAATACGGCTAGGTGTATCGGATGGGGGGGGTTCAAATTGTTTCACCTTGGGGTGAATGGGAAGAGAAATGGGGTAGGGGTTATCCTAAAGGAACAGTTGGTCCAGAGTGTCTTGGAGGTGAAAAGAGTGTCTGACAGACTGCTGGATATGAAACTGATGGTGTCATGGTGAATGTTGTTAGTGCGTATGCCCCACAAGATGGGTTTGAGATGGAGGAGAAAGAAGGATTCTGGAGTGATATGGATGAAGTGGTGAAGAATGTACCTGAGGGAGAGAGAGTGTTGATTGGAGCAGACTTAAATGGTCATCTTGGTGAAGGGAACAGAGGAGATGAGGAGGTGATGGGTAGGTATGGTGGCAAGGAGAGGAATGCAGAAGGTCAGATGGTTGTGGATTTTGCGAAAAGGATGAACATGGCTGTGGTGAATACATGTTTTAAGAAGAGGGAGGAGCACAGGGTGACATACAAGAGTGGAGGACGATGCACACAGGTGGATTATATCCTATGCAGGAAGACCAGCCTGAAGGAGATTATAGACTGCAAAGTGGTGGCAGGGGAAAGGGTAGTTAGACGGCATAGGATGGTGGTATGTAGGATGACATTGGAGATCAAGAAGAGAAGGAGAGTGAGGGCTGAACCAAGGATCAAATGGGGGGGAGTTGAGAAAGGAAGACTGTAAGGTGGAGTTCAGAGAGGAATTAAGATGGGCACTGAAAGGCGGCAATGAAAGCAGTGTAGCTGGGCAACTACAGCAGAAGTGGTAAGCGAGACAGCTAGAAAGGTGCTTGGTGTGACATCTGGACAGAGGAAGGAGGACATGGAAACCTGGTGGTGGAATGAGGAAGTACAGGTGAATATAAAGAGGAAGAGGATAGTCAGAGAGATGAAGAAAGTAGACGGGAGTACAAAGAGATGAGGCGTAGGGTGAAGAGAGAGGTAGCGAAGGCTAAAGAAATGGCGGATGGTGAATTGTATGAGAGGTTGGACACTAAGGATGGAGAAAAGGACCTGTACCAATTAACTAGGCAGAGGGATCGAGTTGGGAAAGATGTGCAGCAGGTTAGGGTGATAAAGGATAAGGATGGAAACATACTCACAAGCAAGGAGAGTGTGTTGGGCAGATGGAAAGAGTATTTTGAGGGACTGATGAATGAAGGGAATGCGAGAGAGAAGGTTGGACGATGTGGGGATTGTGAATAAGGAAGTGCAATGGGTTAGCAAGGAGGAAGTTAGGACAGCGATGAAGAGGGTGAAAAATGGGAAGGCTGTTGGGCCAGATGACATACCTGTGGAAACATGGAAGTGTTTAGGAGCGGTGGCAGTGGAGTTCTTAACCAGATTGTTTAATGTAATCTTGAGAAGTGAGAAGATGTCTGAGGAGTGGAGAAGACGTGTACTGGTGCCGATTTTTAAGAATAAGGGTGATGTGCAGAGCTGTAGTAACAGAGGGATGCCCACAGCATGAAGTTATGGGAAAGAGTAGTGGAAGCTAGGTTAAGAAGGCAGGTGACGATTAGCGGGCAGCAGTATGGTTTCATGTCAGGAAGGAGTACCACAGATGCGATGCTTGCTCTGAGGTTGTTGATGGAGAAGTATAGAGAAGGCCAGAAGGAGTTGCATTGTGTCTTTGTGGACTTAGAGAAAGCATATGACAGGGTGCCTAGAGAGGAGTTGCGGTATTGTATGAGGAAGTCGGGAGCGCCAGGGAAGTATGCAAGAGTGGTGCAGGGTATGTAGTGCAGGCAGGGTGGAGTGGGTGGAGAAGAGTATCAGGAGTGATTTGTGACAGAAGGGTACCAACAAGAGAGAAAGGGAAGGTCTACAGGATGTTAGTGAGACCGGCTACGGTATATGGGTTGGAGACGGTGGCATTGACCAAAAGACAGGAGGCAGAGCTGGAGGAGTTAAAGATGCTGAGATTTGCACTAGGTGTGACGAGGATGGACAGGATTAAGAATGTGTATATTAGAGGGTCAGCACAGGTTGGACGGTTTGGAGACAAAGTCAAAGAGGCGAGGTTACGTTGGTTTGGACATGTGCAGAGGAGAGATGCTGAATATATTGGGAGAAGGATGCTAGGGATGGAGCTGCCAGGCAAGAGGAAGGTCTAAGAGGAGATTCATGCATGTGGTGAGAGAGGACATGGAGGTAGTTGGTGTAACAGAGCAAGACGTGGAGGAAGTGGAAAGAGATGATCCGCTGTGGCGAACCCGAACCGGAGTAGCCGGAAGAAAATGATGATTTATGCTGAGGAACGTCCGTGAGACAAGATTCCTGCCATCAAAGTGCTATCTACCATCTTCGGCATACATGAACTCGCAAGCACTTGTGATTGGTGTGAACAAGTGAGAAAACAATGCTTGTGTAAAGAACCAAAAAATAATGGACAGTTACCGGCTATACTTTCCAACGTTGTTCAAGTCTGCCAGAGCACTTTCTTTGATTTGTCTGGTGTAGTGCTGAAACAGCGGCATCCTCCACACCCGATCGCCCGTGATAACGCTCGCCTGAAAAACACACACGATGATCAGCGGTGAAAACCCAAACTGCGATTTATAATGCGTTTGAGCCTATTGATTCGAGTGAATATGCTTGCAAGCATCATGTGGAGTTCCCCGAGATTCAACTCCTATCACATTTGCTTTATGTTACAATTACTACACTAACATGATGCCAATTTGTTTAATATTCATTTCACAGCTTGCATTAAAACTAAAGTCAATAAACATTCATGCTGCAGATATAAAGATTTATGGATATCTAGCTCCCCCTTGTGGAGAACCAAGGAGGTGTATTTGATTTAAAAGTGCTACATTTCACTTCTAATCTCATGCAGGCTTTATCCTGATCCTCTCACTGTATACAAACATGACAGCTGTTTCCTAAATGACCCCTCGAGCTCACCCATGACCCTAACCAGGATTAAGCAGGAAATGAAGCTGAACGGACCGACTATTCAGTTTTCCCCATTCACCTTATGAAGCTGTTTCCAAAGCCAGTCAGAGTTAGTGAAAACGCCTGCAGCGGCAGAACCCAAGGCCACATCCATAGCACCTGGAAATATGGAGAAAGATTACAGTAAAGGATGAAGTGTATTTAAGTAAAGGTGAATACAGACAGATAACACACAATCCAAACATATCCAGTCAGAAGAACCCTGTAGTCAGGAATTAAGCCAATATCTAATCAGTGGGGCTGCAGGTAAGAGGGAAACTGACGAACTAGAAGGTCCCCTAATGAACTCTCGACTAAATATATACGTACGTGTTTCAGAAAGAAAAACTGCGAGCAAGAACGCACCTGTAAGAGTAGCAGCGTTGACTATAGCCCTGGGATTGAAGTGGTGAGCGTAGCATAGAGCGTCAGCCAAAAGCAGACGACCCTCAGCATCAGTATTATCAACCTATCAGAGCAGCGCAAGGCCATGTGATACATTAACACGTGTGCATTCGGATTCTGAATTGTGCAGCGCTGGTCATACCTGGATGGTTTTGCCGTTCTTCGCCTTCACGACGTCTCCTGGTTTGCTTGCTTTTCCGCTAGGCATGTTCTCGCAGAGAGGCGTTAAAACTAAAAAAAAAAAAAAAAAAAAAAAAAAAAATTCGAACAAACCTTTAATTAGCCACATGAAATAAATTCCATCGTGCACCTAAGTGAGGTACAGACCCCGCTAGGGAAAACAGAAGGAGTAAAAGGTGTTTACAGAAATGTAACATTAAGACCAAATACTATGGGCGGACCTACGATGTTGATTGGCAGTTTCAGAGCAGCTGCCGTGACGATGGCTGAACACACAGTAGCGGCTCCGCCCATATCCGCCCTCATGGCGTCCATCCCCGAGGAGGGTTTTATCGAGATTCCACCACTGACGTAGGGCATAGTGAAGTATTATGAATACGAAGAAAGAATGAATAGAAACCTTGACGTGAAGGAGATGCTCGTAAAACACGTCACCTGTCAAACGTGACTCCTTTGCCTACGAGCACTAAAGGAGCCTGGTTGGAATCAGGGTTTCCGGTGTAATGCACCTCCAGGAAGACAGGGGGCTCCTCTGAGCCTTTGGACACACTGAGAAACGCCCCCATCTGCTCGCTCTCGATCCACGACTTGGCTCTGTGAGCGAGAGACGGTGCTTATAGTATAACGAAGCTCAAGGGTTTCAAATACAAAGGTGTTTCATGAGAAGAAGGAAATCAAGAAAGCGTGTCATTTGATACCTTTTATGGACCGTCACTTTGTCCGAGAACGGAGCCAGATTCTGCTCGACCGCGTCGGCGAAAACCGTAGGCGTAACGTGATTGGCTGGAGCCTCCATCAATCTCCTGGCCAGGTTTTGTCCCTCTCCATATAGAACGCCCTTCTCCCACGCTTTATCATCTCCACTGCAAAGTTAACACACAGCGTCTGTGAAATGACCGTACCTGTATTAAATGCAACTGTAAACAGATCAATCAAATGTCGTTGTTTGATAAATAACAACGCTGTCATATTGAAGAACGAAACAAATCGGGGTGGAATCCCGTACCTGCCGTATAGCTGCGGCGTGACCCGGGTCGTCTTCTTGCTTTTAAGCTCGTCGTACTCAAATAAACTGAGCACGGCGCCCTCTGCTGCTGACTGACTGTCTCCACACGGGTCCACCTCCACGTGAGGAATCTCTAGGTCCTGAAGCTGCCTGCAGCCCGCTGCGGAAATAACGAACGGTCATCATACAGTTCCCGTTCCTCTGCTATTTTCCGTTCTGAGATGCTTTTCTGCTCATGGTTTAAAGAGTGCTTAGGGTTACCTCGTTCTTCCTGTCAGCTCAGGAGTCTGGCCGTTCTCCTTTAACCTCTCTCTCATTATTATTATTATTGTTATTATTATTACCATAAAATAATGCTTAGTCAAGTACTCAATAACCTGCTACGGCTGCTCGGACGTTCTCCTTGCCGTTATCCCAGTGCTCCTTCCCGCACACTCCGGCTCCTTTCTGCCCAAGGCCTACTAATGCTACACTCGGGAAGTCCTGCAACAAAAGACATAAGATAGGACAGAATAGAAATCATTCAGGTATCTTTGGATGTAACATTTTAAAGATCCTCCAGAATTCTTGGCATTTACATTTTTTTACATGTGTGCGACCTCAAAATGATACCCCAGGGAAACCGGACATGGTGATTATTTTATCGGGGTGCTCTTATCATGCAGACATCGCATCCAAGAAGACCGAATCATGCACGAGACGTATTAGGAGTGACACATTTCATAGATACCTGGTGTAATCCATGGAATATCCGGCTCTTTCCCTTCTTTAAGGGAGGTCCGGATCTAGAAAGCAAAGGTCAAAAATGATCATCAGCCAACAGCCCATGTGCCGCTGTAATCATAAAGACTAGGATGTTCAATATGACAATTTTAACACATTACAGTTTGACTTTATAGCATACACTTGTATTCTAATGATTTATAATCGCACTGTCAAGTGTTCCTTTTTCAGACAGGTTTATTCCTCATGTCACGGTGTTCTATAAATAAAACCTGAATTGAATGATCCACTCACACTGACAGAACCTCACTGAGTTTTCCTGATACGGATCTGTCAAATGCAGCAGCTGCTTCAGTGAGAAACACGTCGTTGTTGTCTTTCTCTTTTTCATACACACCAAGAACTAAACCCTGGAAAACACACACACACACACACACACACACACACACACACACACACACACACACACACACACACACACACA